>JASANF010019781.1:0-17257 GCA_030248245.1 Trissonchulus sp. WLG1_4
TGGCCAAAAGTCAAGCTCGTTTTTGGATGCAGATTAAAACAGACATTTTTAACCGTTTTCGGTAGACTAAAAATACCAGTAAAGCAATGGCCCTTTAAGGCTCCAAAAAAACCTTTTTTAATTAAAATAATTTCATTGCACGATTTGTAAACAAAACATCCCTATAATTGAAAAATCTAAGCAAATTAAAAATCAAATGTCTTAACTTCTCGTCTGATATAATCAAACAATTCCACATGAGTCAACTGTAAAGGTTAGTTGTAGTCCACAAAGTTCGTCACTTCAAATCTGGGAATATCTTCCATAGCCAGTTTATTCACAACGACTATGATTGGCCAGCCAAGTCGCCGAGCATCATCCAATCGTCTGCCGACAGTTAATTTTTGTCGATCATCCAAAAGTACGCCATTCGGAGTTAATTGGGCCACATTTTCGACCACGTCCGAACAGAGACGGTTGACTGAGTCATAATCCCGACTGCCCAGTTTCGGACCAATTATGCAATGGGTAGGGCGCTATTCGAGGGTGCCAGAGCATACACCGGCTGGACGGAGCAAAGTGGTCTACTAGACTCGCCAGCAATCTGGTAACTCCAATTCCATAGCAGCCCATTTCCACTAGTCGGCGCTGACTGGCATTGGCACTGATGAAAGTTGCTCCCAGAGGCTTGGAATACCGCTGGCCCAGTAGAAAATGTGTGAGCTAGCTCCAGGGTTCGATGCTTTTGCAGGGCTGAGTTGCAGTTTGGACACAACGGGGAAACAGATTCGTCTGTCTGAAACAAGAGAAAAACTGTTTGGGTGGATTTCACAAAGGATTCGTTACGAATATATACGAATATATTTCATAAACCGTGGTTTTAGCTCAGTTGAAATTTCAGCAAAACAGAGACTTGCTGTCAGGGTTTTTTTTCAAAATCGGCACTGTGTAAATTAAAAATTTGCTGTGTAAATTAAGGGTATGTTGTGTAAATTTTTGAAAGTGTGTATTTTGGCGTATTTTAGGTAAAACACTATTGTTTTGGACTTGAAAAACCGTATTTTGACTTTGCACTCGAAGTACGAAAGTACAAATTATGATAAATGAGAATAGTGTACCTGTGCACCCTAGTCCCGACTGGATCCGAAAAACGACTTAGAATAGGCATATATCCGCAGGTTTATACAGCGATCTCTATCCAAATTGATACAGAATCTCAGAATCTGGCTGAAAGTCTTTACACGTCAACCAGATCCTACACATTTTTTAAATTTCGGGTTTAAAACCTACCCTACAGTTTTCCCTTGTTGACCCTACTCTCCCAAGTCTGCTGCAATTTTTACATTTTTTAGATGAAATTTAGGCAAAATTGCGTAAATTGTATCAGAAATGACCAATGTTCAAGTGCCAAGAGCAAAAATATACACTTGTTTAAATATTTTGTACACTCACAAAATAAAGAGATTTTTGCAGTCTTTTCTATTTGCGCCAGGACCCTCCCCCCCTCTTTTACCCCTGGCACGACCAAACTCCCGCCCCTAGGATCGAATTGTGGGAGGGGCGTAACCCATTCACCTATCCCCACATGTATGGTAAAATATCGTACAGACAAGCTCAGCATGGCTAATTTTTCATTTTCAAATGCTTATGAAACAATGGAAATACATAATCAGAATCCGTTGAAGGGCAGAAGCTCGCAGAAACTGGAGATTTTTTGTTTTTGGGTCAAAAATAAGACTTATTTTGGCTAGCCCAAAGCGGTCACAAACTCACAAGCCGCAATCGCCACTTCGCGATTTTTTGTAATTTCAACTACAAAAATAGGCGATTTTATCAACTTTTGGGCGGAAATAGGGTTGTGTAAATCAGTGTGTATTTTTATTTTTTGCTGTGCAAATTAGGCGGCCGATGTGTAAATACACCCTATTTTACACAAAAAAAACCATGCTTGCTGTGCTGCAGGTTTGACATTCAACCATGGTTTTTTTGTGTAAAATAGGGTGTATTTACACACCGGCCGCCTAATTTACACAGCAAAAAATAAAAATACACACTGATTTACACAGCCCCATTTTCCCCCAAAAGTTGATTAAACGGCGTATTTTGGTTGTAAAATTTACAAAAATTCGCGAAGTGGCGATTGCAGCCTGTAACTTCTTTGTGCTAACAAAGTTAAGTCTAATTTTTGACCAAAAAACAAAAAATCTTCAGTTTCTGCTGTTAAACGGCTTATGATTTTTTTATTTTAGCATTTGCTTTTATGCACTTGACAGTTGACTGTGAAAAATCTGACATGCTGAGCTTGTCTGTGCGATTTCTTGTAATACTTCAAACTACTTTGATACCCGGATTTTACCCGGTTTTATACCCGGATTTGAAAAAATTGTGTAGGATCTGGCTGATAAACCAACTCTCTATCTGTGTGAATCATACATGTACACGGGGTCTTGGCTTGGGGTGGGGGCTAGTCTCAGATTTTTTGAAATTTTAGGGGGGCTTGTCCCGACGTGTCGGAGATACTTGAACTGACAAAAACGCTAAAATTTTCGATTATATGTTATAATCTCATATATATTTTTTTATTTTCGTATGTAGTTCGAGTATCAAAGGCGAAATATTAGTTTTCGCGTGCAAAAACGGTCAATTTTTACCTAAAAAATACTAAAATACACACTTTTAAAAATTTACACAACAGACCCTTAATTTACACAGCAAATTTTTAATTTACACATCATTTACACAGTGCCGATTTTGAAAAAAAAAACCCTGAACCTAAAAATTCGAAACGAATCACGTGATATTTCGTAATAAAAATAATATGTGCAAATCATATTATAAGAACGTACGTAAAGCCATGGTTTACTAAAACCAACTTTGTGAAATCCACCCTTTGGGGTTTGTAAGGCATAAAAAGCAAGCTTATGTCACGGATAATTGGGACATAGCTCATATCAGTAATGTCATTTGATCAGACTAAACGGTGTACAAATCATGTTGAAAAATGGCAGACCTAAACCTCAGGCTTAAACAGACTCCGGTTTCAGTTCAGACTCTTGCGCACAATTTTTTCATGAACATTTCGAAGGGGGGGTAGAGACGTCCGACGGAATTGGTTGAACTAGAAAGTACCCTCTAAAACCGGAACCGGTACCATCTCTAGGGGGGGGCGACGTAGCACCCCTTGAAGCAATTCATCAATCAAGGCCAAATCTTAAAATGGATTAAACGCATTGAATTTTAAAGCATAAAATCGACTATCAATTCGTCCTGCTTGTGCACAGAATTTTTTAAGTTTCATCATAATTTATTAAGCAAACAAATTTTAATCTAATCTTGACTTGACTTAATCACCGTGCGGCAGGTCCTGCCATTGGTGGCCCTGGTGCAGTTCCCAATTCTCTGGTAATCCGTTCAATCCATTATTAATCCAGGAATTAGGCAACGCTTACGAACCTGATTGGCGATTAGCTCATGGCTAAAGCCCAGCCTACAGGCCGAGCAGTACCAAATGTAGTCCTGACCCGCCGTGCAGTCTAGGTGGAATTCGTGCGAATGGGACCCGCCCATGGCGCCGCTGGCGGCCTGCACGCGCATCACCGGGAGATCAAGACTGAAACACAATATAATCGGATTAAGGGGATTAGGTTTACTTAAAGATAACTTAAATACGAGCACACACGCAACACACACACACTGATTTAGCTTTGTCCATCTTTTTTCTGTAATCTTGCAGTGTTTTGTAAAATTTTAACTTCTTCACCAAATCTATCGGTCGTCCGTTGATCCGTATGTCTAATATCCGCGCAGAAATATGAATCAACCCTTACAGATATGCATACATGTATCAAAGAGGGGGTGGGGAACCCCCCTTTAAATCAAGGGACCGGGACCGGGGGGGGGGGGGCGAAGGTTCGGAAAATTTGAAAAAGACACTTTTTTTGAGAAATTTCACAAAGAATTAGTAAAAAATAGGACATTTTTGGTCCATCCAGGGGGGGTGAGGAACTGAGGGTCCCCAAAATTTGTCGGAGAGGCCCTCCAAAATTTCAACCAAGGTACAAATGAGCACAGATGTACATGGGGGGTCTGGGGGGGGCAAGCCCCCCCCAGATTTGAAATTCCGGGACAAGCCCCCCCTCAGATTTGACCTGTCGGGACAAGCCCCCCCTCTCTGAAACCCCAAAATCGCCTCAGATCGCCGTAAAATGCTTCAAAAATGACCAAAAAACGAAAAAATCGCTAAAAATATAGGAATTTCGCAAAAAATGTCCCATTTTGGGCAAAAATTGGAATTATTGCGTTTTTGGGACAAAAATCGGGACAAGCCCCCCTAAAATGTCGAAAATTTCGGGACAAGCCCCCCCCAGACCGAGACCCCGTGTACATGTATGCAAATGAGGTATGAATGTTCCCCCTATAGACAACAATAAACGCCATAACACATTTATAATATAATATACCGTTGAAAAATTCTCCAATAAACATCAGAAAACAGTTGATAGCTCTGTTGAGCGGCGACAGAGTCTTTGTCAAATGAGTACAAGTCCTTCATCAGGAATTCTCTCGCCCGCAGCAGGCCAAATCTGGGATTGGCTTCGTCCCGGTACTTTGCGCTGATCTGGTACAAGTAAACGGGCAGTCGGTGTTCGCTGATAAGTCCGGACGGAGTTCCAGTTTTCAGCGCAACGCTGGCTCGCGTCCCACAGTCCGAAAATAACTTCGTCACCACTTCCTCGTGCGTCGGACCCAGACAAAATTCAGTCCCATGGCGATCCTAAAAAAATTAATTAAAAAGTAACGGCTTAGTAAATTATTACTGGAAAAATAGCCATTAAAAACTGAAAGGTCCAGTTCATTTACCACCATACCATCATCTTGTTCAAGTTTGTAGTTAAAGAACGGATATCAGGCAGGTAATATTCGCCAAAGAAAAGTTTTTCATGGTCATAAAACAAGTATATACTGTACACCAAGGTTTTTCTGCGTAAAATATGGTGTATTTACACAAAAGCAGCCTAAATTACACAACAAAAAACAAATACACACTAATTTACAAACCAATATATATATATTTTCCAAAAAGTTGATAAAACCGCCTAGTTTAGTAGAAGTGGTGAAAATTTTAATAGTATATTATACTACTACAAGTAGTAAAAGAACACATCCAACAATGTACACATTATCATTGTAGCAATGTTAGGGAACCATACCATACCCACCATAAGCGGCCGGAAAAACATTCTGAGGGAGGGGGAGCAACTATTCCAGCTATTTTCCCATTCATGAACCACCGGTTTTGGTGTTATGAGCTATATTCTGGGAGGGATATAAAGCACCAGTATGGTGAAATAACCATTTTTGGGCGGGGGGTGGGCTTACAATGCCCATGTGATGTATGTTACCCACCCTGGATCAACCAGATATATACATATATATACCTGAAGTTTCAAAAAATACCCATTGTTTACACTTATATACGTACGTTTTCGTAGAATTGTCTGACCCTGCCACAACCCTGCCTTGCATTCATACAATAATAACTGGGTAAAAATTAGGAGGGGGCTCTCCGGTCAAACTTTTGGGACCCTTCCCCCCTCCCCTGACCGACCCTAAATATACCTAAAATACCCTAAATGTTGTACAATTTTTGAAAAAAGTGTTACTTTTTTATTAATTTTATAAATTTTGCGGACCCTGCGTCCCTTTCTCAGTGGGCCCTTTATTTCGCGGTGGGGAGGCGCCGCCCTCCTTATCACACAAGTATATACGCTTGCATTTCAAACCTTAACCACAATAAATTCCATTCTACAGACGATCTTTATATACCTGCCTGCAGACGAAAAAATTCCGGTATCTCATCATTCCATCTACCGCTGGTTCGCCACAGAGCCACCGGGCTAAGAGTAGGCATGAGGATTTTCTGCGCTCCCACCGACTGCAGTTCTTGGTCGATCAGACGAGTTAGTTTTTCTAGAGCCCGCAACGCCACGGGCAGCAAACTGTATAGACCTGAACGTAAAGGCACAAGGCTGCAATATTAGGCGTGTCTCCACGACGCCGAATGTTACGAGGCCGAATCGCAGCTAGGCCGAAAATGTTGCACAAGGCCGAATCGCCATTACGTGTCAGTGTGCTTAATTTAGGCTTGGGCTTAGGCTTAGGAAATAGGTCAGAAATTAGAAATTTCTAGGAAAAATCGTTCCAGCTAAGCCTAAATGCTGCATTAAAATAATAAAGACGATTTGGCCTGGCCACGATTCGGCCTCGTGACGACTGGGTCTCGTGTTATACGACCCAATATTATTGAGGTTTCGATAAAATTTTGCTCTTGAAAAATCTGCTGAAAAACGAGCTGTCACAATGTTTAAGGGTTTGAACTCACAAAAACGCAGCGGAACGCAGATCTCGGTTTTACAACACACACACAATACATTTCCGAGACTTTCAAACACAATTCAGATCACAGGGGGAGTATCACGCGACAAAAATTTTATTAAATTCAAACCTAAGATCGTTAAGAGGGACTAAAAACTGATGTCCTTAGCGCCCCATTGCTAAACCCTAACTCATGTTGCTTCGCACCCCCCCGTCGCAGCCCCCCATTGCGAAATCCTGGATACACCACTGTAGAGAAACTGAATAGAAGTGTAAAATAAAACCTAGGTTAAAAAATACCTTTGCCGGAAAACTGCATTAGGCCTAAATCAAGCATCAGTTTTTGACTATTCGAGAGCAAATCAGCGGGTGCCTTTGACTTGATCGTCCTTTGAGAAATAGGAAGAAAAATAGATGTGTAACGGCCGTAACCAACCATTTTATGTACCTTAAATATACGCATATAATATACCACAAAGTCATTATATATTATGACAAAAACTACTACCAGTTACCACAGAAGATTGTTAAGGTGGCGCTCCTAAAATATTGACTTTTCTAAAAACGACAGTCTGAGACAAATTTTAGGCAAAATTTCACGTGATGTCACACGTGACTACCAGAGCACCAAATGTGACTGAATTTTCGGCAAACGATAACTGTGCTTAATCACTGCGTATGGTCATAATTTATGTTCCATTTCCATAAGAACGTCGTTTTAGTTTTATCAAAGGACCGTACTTAAAAGCGCGAAGTGTTATTCACATACTAAGCGTTTATCTAAGCGCTTAGCAAACGAAACACTAACGCTCAACTTAGTGTTTTGGTTTTGTATTCACATACATACTTAAAGTTTAGTTGTTTGGTGGCATCGAATTAAGCGCTTAAGTTTAGGGACCTCCCAAAGCGCTAAGCGCTTAGTTGTGGGATGGTGTGGGGGAGGGGTAGGTAGTAGAGTGAGGCAGGTTTTTGGCCGCCATGGGGCAAGCAATTTAGAATATATTAGTGACATTTTCCGACCAATTCGGGCCTTGTTGGTCCTTTAATCGTCCGACATGAAAAATGCACTTCGTTTTACAAAATTGTTTTTTTTATTTACATTTTTGCGTAGAGCACCTTGATCAATGTAATTTTTCTTCAAAATTCCCTACTTGAAAATTTGTATTTTCTGCGATACGCCCCCTTAATAGAATTTATATGTTATTAACTTGACGACAGGCTTCAGTGTTCAGTCAGGTCTCAGGTACAAATACAGGTGTTCTCTTGCAGAATGCGGGTATGCAGTTTGGGATCCAATGCGGATTAAATGCAGTTGGGGGGGGGAATAGTGGACCTATTTTTTGAGTAGAGCACCTCGGGGGAAGCACTTTTGCTTCAAGAACACCTATTTCATTTTTTAGATTTTTTGAGATATGACCCCCCGAAATCTGAACCCTCAATGAGGGACGTTTTCGCAATTTTTTTCGGAAACCCGTGTTTTTTCCGATCAAAACGTGTTTAAAACGAGTCGGAATAATGTTCACAACTTTTTAGAATTGAACCAAAGGCACGTTGACCAAGTTCTTTCAGAAAAATTCACCAGAATCGTCCAATTTTTGACCAAATTCAAACTGGGCCTCAATTTAGGCTTGGGCTCACAGGAAAAAAATGAACAAAAAAAATACAAAAAAATTATACCAAAAAAGTACAAAAATTATACAAAAAATGTACAAAAATTTTGTATAAATTGTGTATTTCTACCTTGGCAAGTTTGTACAAATTTTGTATAAATTTTGTACTTTTTTGCATAAATTTTGTACAAATTTTGTATAAGTTTTGTGTAAATTTTGTACTCAGAGTGCAAGTTTGTATTTGTATTTTGTACAAATTTTGTGCAAATTTTGTACTTCTTGTTCAAACATTTTTGTATGATTTTTGTACATTTTTTTTACAAATTTTGTACTTTTTCAAAAATTTTTTTGGAAAGTTTTTTACTGGTACTACAGGCATCAGGCTGCCTAAATGTCTCTAAAATGGCAACTAAAACCACAAAAAAAATTCTAATTTTTGTATAAAATTTGTACATTTTTTGTACAAAATTTGTACTTATTTTGTATAAATTTTGTACAAATTTTGTATAAATTTTGTACTTTTTCAAAAAATTATTTGAAACCTTTTTCAGGAAAAAATTATTTGAGTTATGGCGCCGGGAAAAAAAGACGGAAAAATCCGAGTTTGCGGGAGGCGATTTTTCATATCTCAAGTAATACACAACCGCTTTGCCTGAAATTTGGCCAGCATGTATAGTGGTGCGGGGAAAAAAACCCTACGCGTTTTGCGGGGAAAAAACCCTAGTGCTTCCTGGCCGAACCTTTAGACATAGGCCCTTTTTGAGAATGTAGGTGGAAAGCGCATCCCAAACTGACTTACTACACCAATTTTTGTGCAGTTCTGAGGCCTGTAGCATTTTGTATGAAATATCAAAATTTCGCATGTTGAAAAATTTCAAAGTGACAAAATTTTCCAAATTTGCATTTTTCAAGAGAGTTACCTCTCCTCTATACATCTAAAGGTCAAAAACAGTGAAAAACGTTGTGGTTGACCTGTGACTGTTCAAAGTTTGTGCGGGAAAAAACCCTATTGCGGGGAAAACCCTATTTTTGGTGACATTTTTTTGCTAAACTCACCCACTGTTGCTACAAAAGTTAACATATCTGGGCTAAAAACATGCGTAGACTTCGTTGAAACCGTTTATTTGGCCGCAAAACGTCGTTTTGGCCCATACCCCGACACCCCTTACGAAACCTGCTTTGGTGATGCTTCACCAAAATTTGGTTTTGCCCCCCTCGGATAAAATTTGGGTCGCGTAGCACCCCCCCCCCCCCCGGTAGTCAATAGACAAACTTCGAATTTTTTTGGACAAACAGGAACTTTACTGGCTGCTGCGTACCACTAAAGTCCAAAAATGGTAGACGCGGGCGGTGTTTGTCCACCGTTTCTAACGTAATAAGCGCAAAAATCTGTTTTTAATGCTTTTAAATACTAAAAAATGCATATTTGTGCAGAAGAAGTCAGTTCTGCCAAAAAAGGGTTGATTTTTGAAGAATTATTGTGAGCCACATGGGTGTCGGAGAAACGGTTTTTTTCGTCCATACTGCTGCCTGAGAGTTGTAGAACACGATGAAATTGAGTTGATACCAGGGTTTTTTTTCCCACCCACGGCCAACTCCCATTAATTCTCCCAACTCTCCCCTCCCCCCTCCCCTCCCTTTTTCTTCCCAAATCCGCCCTCCAAACCCCAAACTCCCCTCTCGCCCCCCCCCCCCCCCGGGGGGGCACAGGAAAATTATTTCTAGAAAAAAAACTAGAAAAAAACCAGAAAAAAACTAGAAAAAATTATCTAGTTTTTTTCTGGTTTTTTTCTGGTTTTTTTCTGGTTTTTTTCTAATTTTTTCTAACTTTTTTCTGACTTTTTTCTGGTTTTTTTCTAACTGCCAGTCTCACGATCTAGTTTTTTTCTACTTTTTTTCTGGTTTTTTTCTGACCCTATAGAGAATGTTTTCTAGCTTTTTTCTGGTTTTTTTCTAACTTTTTTCTGGTTTTTTTCTAGTTTTTTTCCAGCTGTTTTCTACGTTTTTTCTGGCTTTTTTCTGGTTTTTTTCTAGTTTTTTTCTGGTTTTTTTCTGATTTTTCACCAACCCTTTCTTGGACATTCTCAATTTTTTCAGAGTGTTCCCTGATGATTTTCTTTATTGTTCAGCCACGTTAATGCTCTTTATATACGTTTTCTGAAACTGAATTCTAGTTGTTTTTTGAGGGTGTCTAGTTGTTTTATGCACTGTTTCTAGTATGTATATGCTAGGTTTTTAATTTTTTTCCAGATTTTTTCTGTTTTTTTCTAGTTATTTTCTAACTTTTTTCTGGTTTTTTTCTAGTTATTTTCTAACTTTTTTCTGGTTTTTTTCTAGTCATTTTCTAGTTATTTTCTAACTTTTTTCTGGCTTTTATCTAGTTATTTTCTAACTTTTTTCTGGTTTTTTTCTAGTTATTTCCAGAAAAAAACTAGATCGTAAAAAATTATCTGGTTTTTTTCTGGTTTTTTTCTAACTTTTTTCTAGTTAGAAAAAAACCAGAAAAAATTATCTAGTTTTTTTCTAACTTTTTTCTAACTTTTTTCTGGTTTTTTTCTAGTTTTTTTCTAACTTACGATCTAGTTTTTTTCTGGTTTTTTTCTGACTTTGTCAAAATACGATCTAGTTTTTTTCTGGTTTTTTTCTGGTTTTTTTCTAACTTTTTTCAGATTTGCCCCAAATCGGTTTTTAATGTTTTTGGAGTACTTTTACGCCCTTTTTGTCATTTGTTTTAGTCTTTTGTGTCTGTAATTCCCTTTGTAATGCATTATTTTAGCTTATTTTTTCTGTATTTTCCGGTGTTTTTGGTGGGTTTAAATTGGTTTTTCCACCTTTTTTTGAGTTTTTTACTATGCTTTTCTGATTGTTTGCTGATGCGATGTGAGTATTTTTAGATTTTTCAAACTTTCGCAAAATACGATCTAGTTTTTTTCTAGCTTTTTTCTGGTTTTTTTCTGATTTTTTTCTAACTTTTTTCTAACTTTTTTCTGCTTTTACTAAATCGTTTTGTAACGTTCTTAAAGTCCGTTATATACCTTTTATGTCATGTTATATATCATATATATCGTTATTGTACATTAATTTATGGTATTTTTGTGTTTCTTCCTTTTTTTCTGCTGAGTTTAAATCTTGGTTTTTTTATATGTTCATTAAAAGCGGCAACAGTTATTTTGGGGGCTAGAGATCAGATCAAGGCCATGGGGTTTTTTACTTTTATTAAGATGAGGTGCGTACCGTTTTACGGGTGAAAATATTTTTCCCAAATCAAATGTAAACCGGGTAGATGAGTGTTTCAAAACGAACCTCCGAATCGTGCAAAAAAATATTTTCATGTTTTCAGGTCTTCCTGTGGCCCACATACGTCCATCGGATCCGTCAACGGCCATCTTGCTGCTAATTATCGCCCTCCAAAGTACGTCACATAATTTTATCATGGTATTATATATATATATATATATATATATATATATAATATATATATATATATATATATATATATATATATATATATATATATTATATATATATATATAGTGGTGCGGGAAAAACCCCTACGCCTTCACAGGAAAACCAGGAATCTGAATTTTCTGTGAAATTTTTTCGGTTACGGATTTTTCAGATGTTTTTTACCCTTTCCATTCAGAGACATTTTACAGAGTTTCAGAGGAATTTCAGATAATTTTCAGAGAAATTCAGGGAAAATTCGGAGAATTTCACCCAGAATTCAGAGACTGAATTTTATTTGAAAAAAATGTTACTGGTTTTTCAGATTAATTTCAGATACTTTTTACACGAATTTCAGATAAAATTTACCTGATATTTACAGATGTGAAAAACACGTGAATTTTCTCTGAAACTCGTGTAAAAAATATCTGAAATTTATCTGAAAAGCCTGTAACATTTTTTCAGATAAAATTCAGAGTTTCTGAATTCTGGGTGAAATTCTCTGAATTTCCTCTGAATTTATCTGAAATTTGTCTGAAATTCCTCTGAAAGTCTGTAAAATGTCTCTGAATGGAAAGGGTAAAAAACATCTGAAAAATCCGTAACAGATAAAATTTTACAGAAAATTAAGATTTCCTGGTTTTCCTGTGCTTTTGCGGGGAAAAACCCTAGTGCTTCCTGGTCGAATCTTTAAACATAGGCCCTTTTTGAGTATGTAGGTCAGGTCGAGAGCGCATCTGAAACTTACTTACCTCACCAATTTTTGTGCAGTTCTGAGTCTTGTAGCATTCTTAATCAAATATCAAAATTTTGCATGTGAAAAATTGCAAAGTGACAAAATTTTCCACATATTTGACTTGTCATAACTTTTCACAAAAAACGTTTTGGCCAACGCCGTTTGCATTTTTCAAACAAGTTACCTTTCCTCTATACTTCTATAGCTCAAGAACAGTGAAAAACGTTGTGGTTTACCTGTGACTGTCCAAAGTTTGTGCGGGGAAAAAACCATATTGCGGGGAAAAAACCATATTGCGGGAAAAAACCCTAATTTGTTTGACGACAATTTTTGCTAAAAAAATTTGGCCGTAAAACGTCGTTTTGGCCTATACCCCGACACGCCTTACGAAACCTGTTTTGGTGATGTTTCAACAAAATTTGGCATTTTTTGAAATATTCAGGCTTTAGCTGCTGTGTACCACTTAAATACAAGAATGGTAGACGCGGACGGTGTTTGTCCACCGTTTATAACGTAATACGCGCAAAAAAATGTATTGTTAATGCATTTAACTATACATATATATATATATTTTTTTTTTTTTTTATTTAACTAAGAAAATGCATATTTGGGCTGAAGTCATTCAATCGTCTTGTATATGTATATATACCACAAAATTTTAACCGTTTTTGTAATTTAATAAGTGAACAACCAAAATTATTATCAGCTTTGCAACTTATTCATTTGTCTGTATATACATATATACGTGTATTTATGCTGCTGAGTTTGTAATTTTTATTCCCTTTGACTATATACAGTAAGACCATTCAACTAGAAAAAATCCAGAAAAAAGTTGAATAACTAGAAAAAAACCAGAAAAAAGTTAGAAAATAACTAGAAAAATATCAGAAAAAAGTTAGAAAATAACTAGAAAAAAACCAGAAAAAAGTTAGAAAATAACTAGAAAAAAACCAGAAAAAAGTTAGAAAATAACTAGAAAAAAACCAGAAAAAAGTTAGAAAATAACTAGAAAAAAACCAGAAAAAAGTTAGAAAATATATAACTAGAAAAAAACCAGAAAAAAGTTAGAAAATAACTAGAAAAAAACCAGAAAAAAGTTAGAAAATAACTAGATAAAAGCCAGAAAAAAGTTAGAAAATAACTAGAAAATGACTAGAAAAAAACCAGAAAAAAGTTAGAAAATAACTAGAAAAAAACCAGAAAAAAGTTAGAAAATAACTAGAAAAAAACAGAAAAAATCTGGAAAAAAAATTAAAAACCTAGCATATACATACTAGAAACAGTGCATAAAACAACTAGACACCCTCAAAAAACAACTAGAATTCAGTTTCAGAAAACGTATATAAAGAGCATTAACGTGGCTGAACAATAAAGAAAATCATCAGGGAACACTCTGAAAAAAAAGTCCAAAAAGGGTTGGTAAAAACAAAAAAAACCAAAAAAAACAAAAAAAACCAAAAAGCAAAAACTAAAACAGCAAAAAAGAAAACCAGAAAACAAAAAAAAAGAAAAGTAAAAAAGTGATAATCAAATTTTAAATAATATTTTATTTATTTTTTTTCTTTTTTTTTATTTCTTTTCTTATTATTATTAATTTTTTTTGTTCAATTTTAATTAAATTTTTTTATTTTTTTATTTTTCATTTTTTCAATTTTTTTAATTTTTGTTAAATATTCTCCAGGCATGAAATATTTTTTCTATATAAAATTTTTTTTTTTATTTATTATATTTTTTTTTAGCTACCTCTTATAATAAAATTCCACTTACTAACTTAAGCCTAAGTAAGCCCCAGAATTTCTGAAGAATCCTCAAAGGCTTTTCCTTTTTTTTGATTCAAAAAAAGTTTTGTAACCAAAATCCTGAAACCCAGTGCCGAATTTTTTAATTTTTTCAAATTGGCCAGAATTTTCCTCAAGGCTAAAAAAGGACACAGGAAAATTAATTCTAAAAAAAACTAGAAAAAAACCAGAAAAAAACTAGAAAAAATTATCTAGTTTTTTTCTGGTTTTTTTCTAGTTTTTTTCTAATTCTTCCTGACGAATATCTGGTTTTTTTCTGGTTTTTTTCTGGTTTTTTTCTAATTTTTTCTAACTTTTTTCTGACTTTTTTCTGGTTTTTTTCTAACTGCCAGTCTCACGATCTAGTTTTTTTCTACTTTTTTTCTGGTTTTTTTCTGACCCTATAGAGAATGTTTTCTAGCTTTTTTTCTGGTTTTTTTCTACTTTTTTTCTGGTTTTTTTCTAGTTTTTT
This sequence comes from Trissonchulus sp. WLG1_4, assembly GCA_030248245.1. Taxonomy (NCBI): domain Eukaryota; kingdom Metazoa; phylum Nematoda; class Enoplea; order Enoplida; family Ironidae; genus Trissonchulus; species Trissonchulus sp. WLG1_4. Next base: position 14,395 of record JASANF010019781.1, read on the forward strand.
TCCAGCTGTTTTCTACGTTTTTTCTGGCTTTTTTCTGGTTTTTTTCTAGTTTTTTTCTGGTTTTTTTCTGATTTTTCACCAACCCTTTCTTGGACTTTCTCAATTTTTTCAGAGTGTTCCCTGATGATTTTCTTTATTGTTCAGCCACGTTAATGCTCTTTATATACGTTTTCTGAAACTGAATTCTAGTTGTTTTTTGAGGGTGTCTAGTTGTTTTATGCACTGTTTCTAGTATGTATATGCTAGGTTTTTAATTTTTTTCCAGATTTTTTTCTGTTTTTTTTCTAGTTATTTTCTAACTTTTTTCTGGTTTTTTTCTAGTTATTTTCTAACTTTTTTTCTGGTTTTTTTCTAGTCATTTTCTAGTTATTTTCTAACTTTTTTCTGGCTTTTATCTAGTTATTTTCTAACTTTTTTCTGGTTTTTTTCTAGTTATTTTCTAACTTTTTTCTGGTTTTTTTCTAGTTATTTTCTAACTTTTTTCTGATATTTTTCTAGTTATTTTCTAACTTTTTTCTGGTTTTTTTCTAGTTATTTTCTAACTTTTTTCTGGTTTTTTTCTAGTTATTTTCTAACTTTTTTTCTGGTTTTTTTCTAGTTATTTTCTAACTTTTTTCTGATATTTTTCTAGTTATTTTCTAACTTTTTTCTGGTTTTTTTCTAGTTATTCAACTTTTTTTCTGGATTTTTTCTAGTTGAATGGTCTTACTGTATATAGTCAAAGGGAATAAAAATTACAAACTCAGCAGCATAAATACACGTATACATATACAGACAAATGAATAAGTTGCAAAGCTGATAATAATTTTGGTTGTTCACTTATTAAATTACAAAAACGGTTAAAATTTTGTGATATATATACATATATATATATATATATATAAATATAGCCAAATATATATATTTATATAGTATATATGTATAGTTAAATGCATTAACAATACATTTTTTTGCGCGTATTACGTTATAAACGGTGGACAAACACCGTCCGCGTCTACCATTCTTGTATTTAAGTGGTACACAGCAGCTAAAGCCTGAATATTTCAAAAAATGCCAAATTTTGTTGAAACATCACCAAAACAGGTTTCGTAAGGCGTGTCGGGGTATAGGCCAAAACGACGTTTTACGGCCAAATTTTTTTAGCAAAAATTGTCAAACAAATTAGGGTTTTTTCCCGCAATATGGTTTTTTCCCCGCAATATGGTTTTTTCCCCGCACAAACTTTGGACAGTCACAGGTAAACCACAACGTTTTTCACTGTTCTTGAGCTATAGAAGTATAGAGGAAAGGTAACTTGTTTGAAAAATGCAAACGGCGTTGGCCAAAACGTTTTTTGTGAAAAGTTATGACAAGTCAAATATGTGGAAAATTTTGTCACTTTGCAATTTTTCACATGCAAAATTTTGATATTTGATTAAGAATGCTACAAGACTCAGAACTGCACAAAAATTGGTGAGGTAAGTAAGTTTCAGATGCGCTCTCGACCTGACCTACATACTCAAAAAGGGCCTATGTTTAAAGATTCGACCAGGAAGCACTAGGGTTTTTCCCCGCAAAAGCACAGGAAAACCAGGAAATCTTAATTTTCTGTAAAATTTTATCTGTTACGGATTTTTCAGATGTTTTTTACCCTTTCCATTCAGAGACATTTTACAGACTTTCAGAGGAATTTCAGACAAATTTCAGATAAATTCAGAGGAAATTCAGAGAATTTCACCCAGAATTCAGAAACTCTGAATTTTATCTGAAAAAATGTTACAGGCTTTTCAGATAAATTTCAGATATTTTTTACACGAATTTCAGAGAAAATTCACGTGTTTTTCACATCTGTAAATATCAGGTAAATTTTATCTGAAATTCGTGTGAAAAGTATCTGAAATTAATCTGAAAAACCAGTAACAATTTTTTCAAATAAAATTCAGTCTCTGAATTCTGGGTGAAATTCTCCGAATTTTCCCTGAATTTCTCTGAAAATCATCTGAAATTCCTCTGAAACTCTGTTAAATGTCTCTGAATGGAAAGGGTAAAAAACATCTGAAAAATCCGTAACCGAAAAAATTTCACAGAAAATTCAGATTCCTGGTTTTCCTGTGAAGGCGTAGGGGTTTTTCCCGCACCACTATATATATATATATATATATATATATATAAATATATATATAAATATATATATATATATATATATATATATATATATATATATATATATAATATATATGTATATATATGTATATATATAATACCATGATAAAATTATGTGACGTTTGGAGGGCGATAATTAGCAGCAAGATGGCCGTTGACGGATCCGATGGACGTATGTGGGCCACAGGAAGACCTGAAAACATGAAAATATTTTTTTGCACGATTCGGAGGTTCGTTTTGAAACACTCATCTACCCGGTTTACATTTGATTTGGGAAAAATATTTTCACCCGTAAAACGGTACGCACCTCATCTTAATAAAAGTAAAAAACCCCATGGCCTTGATCTGATCTCTAGCCCCCAAAATAACTGTTGCCGCTTTTAATGAACATATAAAAAAACCAAGATTTAAACTCAGCAGAAAAAAAGGAAGAAACACAAAAATACCATAAATTAATGTACAATAACGATATATATGATATATAACATGACATAAAAGGTATATAACGGACTTTAAGAACGTTACAAAACGATTTAGTAAAAGCAGAAAAAAGTTAGAAAAAAGTTAGAAAAAAATCAGAAAAAAACCAGAAAAAAGCTAGAAAAAAACTAGATCGTATTTTGCGAAAGTTTGAAAAATCTAAAAATACTCACATCGCATCAGCAAACAATCAGAAAAGCATAGTAAAAATTTCCAAAAAAAGGGCGTAAAAGTACTCCAA
>JASANF010019782.1:0-13612 GCA_030248245.1 Trissonchulus sp. WLG1_4
TACAAAGCTGGTTGAAAATTTGCCCTATACGTTTTACTAGGCATGGGCACGTTTACAAAAATCTGTAAACGTTTAAACGCTCGCGTTTACAGATGAGAAAACGCGTTTAAACGCGTTTTCCGGTTGTAAACGTTTTTTTAACCGTTTAAACGTAAACGCGTTTAAACGGTTAAACAAGTGAGCGTTTAAACGTTTAAACAAGAAAGCATTTAACAAGTAAGTTTTAACGTTTAAACGGTTGAACAAGTAAGCGTTTAAACGCGTATAAAGTGTTTAAACGAATATAAATGTAAGCTTTTAAACGTTTAAACGTACTAAACGTTAAACAGTTCGAAAACCGCGTTTTTTGAATCCGTAAACGCTTAAACGGTTCCAAACCGTTTAAACGCTTTTAAACGGTTCAAACCGTTTGAACGTGCTCATGCCTAATTTTACATCGATTATCTTGCAGTGTGCCAAGTTTCTAAAATTCCGTTTACCTAACGCTGCGTTATTGACGAAATAATGTTAAATCTAATCGGATAAATTTAGTTTAGACCCAAAGACACCCACCCAATTAGTTCTCACAGTTGGTATAAAATCAAATGTAGATATATGTACCTACCTTATTAACTATAGAATTATACCTATTATTTATGAAACAAGACCCTATTTCTTTTGGGAACTACGAGTAAAATCGTAGTACCCACACAAAAAAATATCAACTAAAGTGATCTGACTATTCTGAGTAATATTACAGGTATGTAACTGAACTCGAGACCCAAGAGGCGCCTGTAATCTTCCCTCTCCCACACGATTCCCCTCACTTTTTCCACATCTGTTTTATCAATTTAATATCAGTGTAATCCGTTAAATCCACTTGACCCGTTTAATCTCACTCTGTTCCAACAATTCCTCATTGAACTCTTGCTTGGCACTCTGCGGTAGTGCGTCGTATCGGGCCCTGGCCTCGCGAAATCGGGACTCAATATCACTGACCCCCGTGCCCGCGTGGTGACCGGGACTGATGCTGATAATCTCTAGACCGTCGCCTGCGGTTTCGAACCTGAAATTGGATCATTTGGGTTGTAATTTTATGCGGAAAAAGGCTGTTTAGCTTGTGGAAGATAGGTTAGGTACTCGGTGTTTTTGGTGAAAAAAGTGCGGTAGGTGACAGGTGTATCGAATGACACCATTGAGACGAGTGTTAGGATCGGTTCCGAATTTTCAAATCGGTTCCGGTTCCAGTCGGCAAGATCGGTTCCGGTTCCCAATCGGTTGCAGTGGAACAGATCCGAACACCCTAATTGACACTTCTATAATCATGCTCTGCTGGTCATGTGTTCAATTTTAGTCCTTCTGGACACCCTTAAGTCTTGCTGATACTTCATGCTAGTCCTTTTTCTTGTCTCTGTAGTTTTAAGTCGTTCAATCAGAACAGCATAGTAAAAACTAAAAAGTGACAAATTTTAAATTTTTTTGTATAAAGGCAAGACAAGAATGTGCGTGTATATATGCAAAACACTATTTGTCCAGCTTTACTTAGCTTCGCCCTCTGTCCTCAAGGACAAGTGTAATCTGTAAACCCGGCTTTAGACCTAGTGACCTAGCCTTTACCGTAACGTCCGCGCATATCCCAATATGGCGTGTTTGGCGCACCCGTACGGGCCCGTGCCCCCAAAGCCGGCATAGCTGTACGTACTGGCCGTGAATATGATCCGTCCGCGTCCCTTTCGGACTAACGGCAGAAATGCCTGCGTCATTCGGACGTGTCCGAAAAAGTTCACCGACATTCCGCGCTCATAGTCCGACACTGTACGCCAGTCTTCGTAGACTGGACACTCGAGATTGCCTGCGTTGTTTACTAGTGCCCAGACACCTGAAATACAAAAGAAAAGTGATGTAAAATCACGGCACATGCTGATATCTTATACACTATTATTGGCGTGATTATTTCGTAATTTTGCCGGCTGAACGGACATATTTAGTAAGTCTTCGAGCTAAATCATTAATCAAATTTTAATCTAATCCGTTTAGTGCATTTTTAAACACCTATTTCACGTATTTGAGTTGAAGAATGGTTGCTAAAATTACGCCATATGTTTTGTCTCAGGGTTCAGCAATTTCTGGTCAGACTTTACTACCTGGCGTATCCAAATGGTCCTTCACAAACGCAACCGCAGCTGCAACAGAATCGTCTTTAGTGATATCCAATCGAAATGGATGCAGTTTTTTGCGTTTCAAATCCACCAGTTGTTTAAGTCCTTGCTCGGTATAGCAGCCAGCATAAATCGTTAAGCCAGCGTTCAATAATCGATCGACTAGTGATCTGCCAAACCCCGAATCGCAACCTGAGATGACCACCGATTTCAAATCGAGATCAGGGGTTGAGATCGATTGCAAAATTGATCGGCCTAGTCGATAAATAATCCCAGATATTGTCAAAGCTGGCATGATTACGCCCCAGACCGCTAGAATGTAGAGCGGCATAATATCCCATGATAGATAAAGCAAAAGGTCGAATTTCATTTTAATCGGATTAAAATCGGATTGAAAAATGAAATAATGCTGGATTTTAAGCCGTTAAATCTTGGTTTTGGATTAATAGTCCATGTATTGATGAAATTAATGTCTAAAACAGAAGATGCTAGAAGAGTAGTCGTAGTACCTTATTTTTACGCTGTTAGGTATTTTTTGGTTTTAATTTAAAATTAATTTGGGCTAGAGCATCTACTAAAAATTATGGTACATATAAGGGTAGTGTATTTTATGCGGTTTTATATGATTTAAGTTTAAAATTAAGTTAAGCTAGTAAATCTACTAAAAATTTTAACTACTGAACTTCGTGAATTTTACTTATCGACGGTTTTGCACAGTATACTTTTGCGGAATCGTGGAAAGAAGTTCAACAACTTTTTAACGTAACAGTTGTCAGAATTTTTGAAAAGTTGTTAAATTTTCAATCTGTGTGGGCTTATTGCCTAAATTTTCCGTCATCACAGAAAATCTTTTGTAGACAAACTAGCTGTAATTTGTAATTTTAATCATATTAGCTTAGTCGTTTTTGGAGTAAAGTTTAGTAGACCGCATGTTTTAGCAAAAATCTCCAAATGAATATTTTCATTTTTTACACTGGTTTAATAGGTCTTTTATGATTTTTATAGCGTGTGCTTAATTTTGTATGTTTTTGGATTGTACCTGCACCTAAATAAGGTTTACCTAAAATATAACGAAGTGAGAATTAGAGTTTAATAGATTGATAATTTTTAACACCGTACTGTTTTTGCACTATAAATTAGATGTATAATAACTAAGTAGTAACAGGTCTATTAATTATATGTAGCTTATATGTAGTTAGGATTAGCTAATATCCTATTTATTATCAGCAAACAAAATATGAAGTTTGAATATGAAAAAATTGAAATCATAACACATAACTTTACCATGTGAAATATGGTGGTCTATAAATTGCATAGGTTAAACAAAATTACATAACTCAACAAGCGTCATGTAATACCAGAAAATTACAACACGACTCAAAGCTGCCTCAAAAACCTCAAATTTTCACTATTATATATTCAACACAGCGTAGTTTGATATACATATAATGTGTGCTTCTGACATTTTTGTAGTAGCTAAAAAAGGGGACAGTACAATTAATATTCAGCTGCAAAACTTGTCCTGTTTTTTAACAATTGTATATACACAAAACTTAGAATTGTGCTTTAATTGAACTTTTTATTGAAATTTAGCGGATTTTTACTCAAAAAAGTAGGAACCCCCCTCGGTAGCTACGTTTCTTTGTAACAAATGTTCGTATTTTATTATATACAGTAATGTTGCTTACTTGAGCGTATATAAGTCGGCTGTACAAAAATGAGATGTCACATCTTACACTCCGTGTCGGTCAAAAATGAGGCGTAAATTATTGCTTTAGGAAATCGACTAAACTTAAATTGAAAAAAAGTATGCCGTTTTTGCTGTTTGTCCAAATTAGCCTGTGAAACCATTTTTTGAAACAGTACGTATATAAAAAAATTTCTAGTTTTTTGGGAATTCTTAAGCTCGAACTGAAGTATTAACCAAATCCGTTTAGTCCGGTAAAGGATTAACTTAACTATTCGGTCTATTATTTATGAATATTATTGTACTATATTTACATACGCCTTAGTAACACTGACGGCCAATTCATAAAATGGATTAAACGGTTTAGATTAAAATTTGTTTTGTCAATAACTCATGACAATGTTTATCAATTCATATGAAATTATATAGCAATAGCAACTATATATTTGCAGCACTTTCCATTTGTGCACAAAATTTTTTTAGACTACCTCAACATCGAGATAAGTTATTAGGAAAACAAATTTTAATCTAATCCGTTTAATCCCTTTTAGGCATTGGCCCTGAAAGCTACTTCCTAAGTTGTATTAAAAAGATTATTACTAATCCTACATCGTCTATGAATTCATAGTTCATACAAAATTTGCCACAGGAATTTTTCGTAACCACCTTTTGCTTGTGCACGAAAACTTGTTTAACATCGAGATATGTAAGTTATTATCATTGTACACAAATTTCAATCTAATCCGTTCAATCCAATTTAGGGATTGGCCCTAAATTTTTGTTTGCTGAACACCTAAAGAGTCGGGTTATATATTTTCCTTGTTTTAGAATTCAGCCAATCAGCATTCTTCTCTAGAGCACTGTGGTAGCATCCTGTACAGGGTTTAGGTTTGCTGCAGCTGAAAAAACAAAAAAATTAAAATTTTAAAAGCCGTTTTATTTACTGACATATGATGCGGTTACGACTGCTCTTTGAGAGAGGTAGCAATCAGCAACCAAGGTTAGCTATGTAGATGTTTTTAAATTAATTAATATTGAGTATTTTATTAAAGAAATATCATGTAAGGCTTTCAATAGTAATATTTAAGGCTTTCCATAGTTGTTTGTAAATATTTAGCTAAATAAAACTTGATTGGTACAGTCACAATGACTAGGTAAGTGGGGCTTAAGCTAAACTCAGGTCGAATCGACTTAATTATTATTAATTAGTTAATTTTAAATTTAAAGTTTAAAGAATTTTTTATGGAATTTCTTTGGTTTATATTAGGAAAACATTAAGTATGTATATCAGAGATGGAACCGGGTCATTGGGTCGGTTCGGGTCACTTTTCGTTCCGGGTCACCGGGTCAAGGGTGCTGATCCGGTCGAAAACTTTTTCAGACAGCCTGAACTTGCATCATTTCAGTTGGTAATTGCGTTTTTGAAATTTCTGTGATTTCTATGTACAAACTTTGTGCCTATAAAGTTTGAGTTATATATGAATTTGTTAAATACTGTGGACTTCAAGCTATTTTATCATTAAACTGGCGAATAGCACTGTCAAGTATGACGAAGTACGTACATAGCTCTAGTTGCATCACCAAGTGCAACACACTCAATCCATGTTGGCGTACTTCCGGGTCACCGGGTCACAATTTAGCGACCCGGTTTCGTCTCTGATGTATATACTTATTTAGGTAGTTGTGAAGTACCGTTATTTTAATAATGGACTTTATTTTTAATATTAATATTAATTTTAATAGGCCTCCTGAAATATTTTTAATTTAATATTAATATAAATAATTTTTACAATTTATTTTTAATTTAATATTAATATAAATACAGTTCCTAAAATATTTTTAATTTAATATTAATATAAATAAAATTCTCAAATTATTTTTAATTTAATATTAATATAAATACAAAAAATTTTGATTTTTAATATTAATATTAATTTTAATATTAATATTTTCGAATTATTGGTTTTACCCCGTGTTGAAAAAGTCACACATATGGTCAATTACATAGAAATGCTATATCTTGCTCCATGGTGCACTCAAAAGTAGAACTATAACAAGGCTCGAACAGAGTCGAGGCCCCTTGTTTCACTTTGTACTTTGCCTTTATACTTTTGTACATGCTTTTGAGCCCTATAGGTATAGTTAGGTATAGTTCGTGGATTGGATAGGATCGGTTGATTGATTTAGTCCAACGGAATTGCCAGATCGCACTTGGACAATTTGGATTGGAAGTCCGAATCCGTAGTCAAAAAATTTAAAGTATCGACTTCAATTTTTTGAAATTTAACTAGGTTTAGGCGTTGCTTGACACCAGGTTTGAGCGATCAAAACATGTGAATGATAATTGATTTCATCGTATTTGCTAATGGTAGAAATTTATAACTAGAGACGAGATAACGAGACAGATTTTGTCTCACCATTATTTCTCTATCAAAAGGCGGTATTGCACGTCGCACGTAGCTAGAGCAGTGTCCTAAATACCAAAGTTAGACAAAATCCAAAGTTATCGGTAAAATTAGGCGCGGCACGCACCAAGATTTTTGAACTAGTCCTTCTAATTTGATATACAGCTATACAGATGTTGCGCTTACAGAGTTCCATCTTTATTTGAGTTTGAATGTATCACAGAACTTCGGAAATTTGGCAGTACTAAAAATCTGTTCGACGATTACGTGATGTGCCAAATGGCAGCTCTGGGAATTAAAGGGTTAAGTAATAAAAAAATAAGACCTCACCGAGATTTGAACTTGGATTACTGGATTCAAAGTCCAGAGTGCTAACCACTACACAATGAGGCCATGAAGATACGTTGTTAACTGTGACTAATGTACGTTTTTAAGCAGCACTGATTGGCAAATACATAAGTAACCAAAGTTCTTACACCAAATCGTGAATGTTGTAAAGTATATGTTGGAGCCACAAATCACTAATTGAAACTTTGATATATCAGTCTCACAGCTAATTTTAAATTTTAAATGACATTTCGCACACCTTGATGATTACTTCCGGTGTTCCATTATTTGTATTGCCTTTAGAAATTTCTTAACTGTCAGTCCGGTTAGCCCAGACGGCAGAGCGTCCGACTGAGAAACGACGGGGTGGTGATTTGATTCCACTCAGTGTGTTGTTTTTGTCTCTTTCGCTATTCTCAGTGGCATCATCTGTCATGCGGAATTTGAGTGCAAGATCGACCTACCTGCCCTTCCAGTGTTATTTAACACTGGAAATTCGACCTACCAAAAATAACATAGAAACCTGAGATTCTGAATATAGTATATACGCGGCCCCTGAGGGGGGCGCGTAAAAATGCGAATTATACTTATCTGATAAAATACACGTTGTGTACCAGCAATAATAACAAACAAATCAACAGCAATCGTAGTCTTTCTTGAGCTGAGAAGCCAATATCGAACTGCATTTATTGTGTTGAATTTATTGAATCAATTGATTATGAATTAAACAAATATATATTATCCAATTTGCAGGAAATATGTAATCTGCTACTAGTGTCCACTGTCCATCTATCTACATAAAATATCTCTATAAATATATAAAATAAAATTAAGCGTGCAGTGTAACACGAAAAGACGATACATTATGCTAAATAAATTGAACAAATACAATATAATAAGCTAAAAATTATAAAAAAGTACAATCGTAAAAATTTTAAAAAAACTTATGTACAATGTATAATCACTGCGAATTCGTAAAAATAACACAGCTGAAGGGTCACTTAGAGACAATAATACTATTCAAAATGGTTCCACAGACAGACACATTTCGTGTTGAAAACGAACACACGAACTACGCTGCATTTAAAATTTTATTAAAAGTGTATTATAATTCATTTTTAATACTAATATAAATGCAGCGTGGCGGTATATGCACAGGCATATACTTGGCCTGCAGCCTGCTACTCTTATATGCCCAGCCATTATTAAAAAGAATATTAAAAATAAAGTGATTTTTAATATTAATACGGCCAATTTATTTTTAATTTAATATTAATATAAATACAACTGTTGAAATATTTTTAATTTAATATTAATATAAATAAAATTCTCAATTTATTTTTATTTTAATATTAATATAAATACAATTCCTGAAACATTTTTAATTTAATATTAATATAAATAAATTTTTAGAATTATTTTTAATTTAATATTAATAAAATTATTAATATTAAAAGTATTTTAAATACTGACATTTAATATTAATATTAATTATTAAAATAACGGTATTGTGAAGTGAAATAGAGCCCCATAGAGTACTTAAAGGGATTAACGACAGCTCAGCATGGGCCCAGTAGCTCGACGGTAGAGCGCTGGGCTACAGATTCAGAGATGTGTGGTTCAAAACCCATTTTGTCATTCCTACGTAAGAAATCTATTTTTTCAGTAAAATTCCCCTCTATCTTTCTTGACATAGAATTTTTGTTAGTAACTTTGTTTACATTAAAACTTAATCTGAATTTGTGCTCGAATTTCACTATTTTAGAGCACGAAAAAAGAAGCACTCGAAAGCTAAAAATAGCGAATAGTGATAACTATTTGAAAATAATATGAATTTCACTGCCAACGAAAGATGCATCATCTATTTGCTTTTTGGATTTCTTGTTTTCATCGTATGTCTGCTTACTTATATTTAAATGTATTATACTGTTCTTATTTTCATGAAAAACATAATAACGATCATTCATTTGGAACGGCAAATGGTAGAAACTTTTTGCACCACTAGACGCGCAACAAAATTTTGCCATTGCACAGCTTTTCAATTATTGAAAAAATTTTAATTAACGTTAGTTTTACGCGTTATCGGTGCTTTACAGATAATATCAGTCCATTACCATTTCGTTGAAAAAGATTTGATGCACTACTAGCATCCTACTCACAAGTTCAATGTTTACAACATTGAGCAAGTAGTGTTCTTGCTCAATGTAAATATTGAATTTGTGAGTACGATGCTAGTAGCGCATCATTTTTTTTAAAAAACCATTTCGCAATATTGCATAGGATGAAGTCGCTTCACAAAAATTCCCATGGAATAGTTTTCATCAATATTTGAATGACTTCATGCTTTGAATTGGTCAACCTAGTCTAAGCAACACGTACTAGACTTGTATTTACTATTTAGGTATATAATTTAATTATATACACTGTATATTACCTCGAAAAAGCCCCTGGGGTTTTTTTTGTTAACTTCCTAACTGGGGCTTTATTCGAGGTAATACGGTGATTAAAATTATATGGTTGCCAATCTTTGCCAATTTAAACTGCGATCAGATGTAGTAATTTCATTTTTGTCTGGGTATCAGTTGTAGCGTATAGGTCATATAAATTTTGTGCGCTCTCCCCTCCTGTTGGAACCTGAACGGCAATCGCATCCAGTAGTTGTCTGCTTCTTTTTCAAGGATGAACTCTGTCTCGCACTTTTGCCTAAACTGGGCCAGGTTGTAGCAAACCCCCCTCCTGTTTGCTCAGCCACTAAACTATCCGAGAAGCGAGCGCCTCTACCCTTCAACCCCGGTAGAATCTGCCTTTGTCGTTCTTCGGACCAGCCATTCGCCTCAGAGACGCGCTTGAATTCACCAAACCACTCCCAATTGTTTTTTTGTCAAACAGACAAGGTTTCTAAAAAATCTATCACTTTTGGGTTTGGGGACGTGAACCAAGGGGCTGACGATTTTTTTCGACCAATTTAAGGGTGTCATCAACAGTGCCAGGGGCTCCCAAGCAGCCATAGCTTCGTTTCAGATTCAGACCAAAACTCAACTCCCCTCACACTTCAAAATCCCTACTCACTTAAAGAGACAAATGGCCATTGGGTTTCAAGACATCCCAGTTACTGCTGCCACCAAATGTAGCATATAGGCCAGAAAAACGCGAACGAAGAGGTTCATTGAGGGGAAGGTTGAGAAGGGAACAGACAAGGCAAGCAAGATATAGTAAAAGAAACCAGACTGATTATCTAAGCACAGTATACATTTATACAGCGTAGATGATATGCAAATTAGATAGTGTAATATGCCAATAAGCTGAGTGCGCATAAAAGTTGCATTGCATGACTCATCAGGAAGTGCTGATGGATGAAAATTAGGTACAACTTTTATGCAGTGAACACACGTGCTTAGGTACGACTAATATATTCTGTACTTGTGTATATATTATTTTAGCTGGAATGTGACAGCCGTTGTGGAGGGGGTCCCATTCCCACCATCGTTACCAATTCTCCCAATCGTCGTGGGGGGAGCCGCATTGGTCTGCGTCGTGTTGGGAATAGACTTATCATCATACAACCCCCCAATAGAGGGGGCAATGGCAACAATCTAGGGGGAAGTGGAAATAATGGGGGAAATTTGGGGGGTAACGGAAATAATGGGGGTAATTTGGGGGGAAATGGGAACAATGGGGGAAACGCAGGGAATTTGGCTGACCAGTTGGAAGAAGCATTTGGTGGGAATAACAATGAAAATTTTGGAAACACTGAACGACCGGTTTGGAATGAATTTTTTTATTTGTTTATTTATTTATTTATTTTATTATGATAACGTTAACTTATCTAGGTAAGCATGAATGCACTCGGAATGAGACAGAATTTTTGGAATCGATGTTACAAAAAAATTTTGCATGGCTTTCGTCATTTTCTATTTTGCATGGCTTTCGTCATTTTCTATTGATCTATAAATTGCAGATCTATAAATGTTCAACTCCAACCACTGTAAAAACCATATCGTCACCGTGCAGGAAAATGATTTTTATGAACATTGTAAATGACGTTGAGCGACATTTAGTGTTTCCAAACAAAATTTTGGTAGCTTTTTTGGCTTATTTATTTTTTATGAACATTTTTTAGCAATTGTGGCGACTGGTGAGACAACGGAATCGGAACGGACGCGGAAGTCGACTGGTTTGGCGAAGAGTCAGAGTTTAATGCACGGAAAATTAAAAATTGGGTTGTAACAAAATAAAATGTAACAAAAAATTAGTTGTAAATTGATTTAGCCTATATACAAGCCAGAAATTTAAGTACATCAAAAGTACATTACATGTACGTAGTATATATTATTATCCGTAGTTTTTTTTATGTACTGGGAGTGAGTGGGATGTTCGAGGAGTGTCTTCCCATGTTAAAAAAACAGGGAAATAAGTTTCTATAAAACGGGGTGTGTTAGTTAGTAAAGCGTGCAAAATTAATTGTTAATTTATACTATCGATTAGAGTGCATTGCGACTTCTGCCATACCTAACCCAAACACTGGCGGCTCATCAGTGGAGTAGTGTTGGGATATATAGTGATTTATTTAGGGGTATTTTTCTAAATAAAAACTAAATGAAAAAATATTGAGTTTACGATATTTTAAATGGAAAAAAAGGGAATAAAAGTGGTTACGCCTTCGGTCGCCTCAGACTAAGTGATGTTAGTTCCATGTCATGCAGAGATCAGAACAAACTTTTCCAAACACTAATTCCATTATGTGAGTTTATGTACTTGCAGACATTCTTGTTAGCGGTAGTAAGAAAAGTCCGTCTCAATCCACGAAACAATTAACCCTTATCTTTAAGTATAAGAAACAGAGATTTAGTGTGTTGTAGAAAGGTTTGTGAGTTGCTACATAAGTTAGAGAAGCGTATAATTTCATTACTAAAGACATTGTAGCAACACATGCTGGAAATATCACTATTAATATTACATTACGAACATTACGTAAATGATGTACATTAAGCACATCAGGCAATGTTATCAAATACAGTTCAGTTAATACAAAATACAATACAGTTAAGAAATATGTAAGTAATCAAAGTTGCTGATACAGTGGGTTAGAGCTGGACCAAAATCGGCTACCCCTTGCCAAGTACTTATCGGCCAGTGCTCTACCCCTTATAAGGTAGTTGAATTAGACCTTTTTTAGACGAACTTTGAAACAAGATACATTAGTCGAATTAGTGTTTTTGACCGGCCGCGTAAGCCGCCGGCCACCTCCGGCCGGCGAGCGGACCGGCCAAACTTTTGGACAAAACCGATTCATCCAAAATCAAGAGTGTCATTTTGACATAACTTAGTCTGCCAGATTGTTATGCCGGCCTAATTTTGTCAGTCAGTCGAATCTGGCTGGCCGATCGGCCTAAGATTCCGTCCGGTCACAAACACTTAGTCAAATCTCAAATTTCATTTCGGAGGCTGTTTCAAATTTCAACGGTGCGAACCGAAAAAAGTATTTACGAATACTCAAGCTTAGTTGCGTTTGCTACAATTTCTAGCAATGATTTCTTGTACAGTGTGTAGTTTAATATGAGAAAAAATCATAAAAAAATCAACAACAAAACAACAAAAAATCTACAAAGTCATGAATTATCTTGTAAACAATTATCATATCTCGTGCGATTTTTCTACTTTCTAATGATTCTAAGTCCAATTTTCTCAAACGATCAGGATAAAATAAATTTGAGCAGCTGGGAATCCTTCGGGTGAAAAAACGGACGCTTTCGACAGCATTTATAACTTTAAGTAGATACGGGTTACAAATTTCAGTAGCATATTCTAATTTAGGCCGTACCAAAGTTTTGAACATTTTTAGCAGAAAAGAGGATGATCGATTTAAAAGTCAGGTGAGCAGTAGTTAAAGCTTTTTTAACAACAGTGGCAAAAAAAATTCATCTCACGTGTCCTCAACACTCTTAAATCATAAATTGAGTCCGTAAAAGAAATAGCAATGTCGCCTATTTTATAGCTAAATTGGGTGTTTCTTAACCCAAATGAAGAACACAACACTTAGGATTCCTATGGCCAATTCCTAAAATGGATTAAACGGATTAGATTAAAATTTGTTTGCCTAATAACTTTTGTCAATATTGAGGTAGACTTAAAAACTTTGTGCTCAAGCGGGAGGTGCTACAATTAGTTGCTATCGCAAATTTCGTATGAATTGATAAACGATATCATGAATTATTGGCGAAACATATTTTAATCTACTCCGTTTAATCCATTTTAGGAATTGGCTCCTAGAAGCACACTCTGAACGCCCAAAGCGAGAAGTTACAGCAGATCATTCATAAATTTAAGGTTTTATTGAAAACAAATGACAAATTTAGGATAACATAAGGATATTTTTTGTCAGACCCTTTGCCCTTAATTGCAAACTGTTTCAACCAAAATGCTTTCTGTCAGAAAAAGTGCCTATATGTACTTCATCAAGCTGTAGTATGATTCACATACAGTAATTACAAAAGTATCTAGCATATACCTACGTATTTCCGTAGCTGTAGCGAATTGTATTTCAGATGCGAAAACTATCTGTAAGATGTCTTACTGAAGATTCAATCTGCACCAAACCGGATTTACTGCTGTTTGTGTTTTCACAGCATTCAACTTTGCTCCAGTTTACTTAATCACTGCCCACAAATCAGGTGACCCCAGCTAATCAAAAAAGTTTTCCTCAACAAGCCACTTTATGGCCTAAAGGCATTTAGATCTTCCTCGCTATGAGTGATAGACAGGTTTCTTTTCTATCTGTGCTTGTGAGCAAGAACGAACGTTGCGGGAGATTGTTTTAGTAACTTTTGAGCTAGCTCAGTCGGTAGTCTACTTTTACTTGAACTAGGTCTTGTTAGAAAGTTTAATAGGGGTGTGATTTTTTAGAATGTCTGTCTGTTACTCCGTTTTTTTTTATTTTTTATAAGTGTATTTTAAATAGGACTTTTAGTTCTATGTATTTTTTATTTAGTTATTTTTGCTCTGTGAGAACTGCCACTGGTCTGCTTTATTCATATTGACTTTACGACTGCTATAGT
>JASANF010019783.1:0-50000 GCA_030248245.1 Trissonchulus sp. WLG1_4
AGTAATAGTAGTAGATGACAAAAAGACGCAAGGTCGACTTATATGGTCGTAAACTCGATTTGTGACTTACATCCGGCAAATTCAGAGTATTATTGTACAACATATTATAGGCAACATCACTCAGAGCTTTCACATTGTCATCATTAATATAAGACACGGTAGAATAATCAGACTTGCACAATTTTTTAAATGTAGAAATAGACGTTATCCAATAATGCGTCATAAACTTAACAGTTTTCCAACTCTAGTTTACAATGTAAAGCTCGAAGTTTAAATACAAGAAATAAAACTGAAGTGTAAACACATTTTAGAATATTGAACAGTTAAAACACTAATTCTTCATGCTTTAAAAACAGATTACATTTTTTGCAACAAAAGCTTAACAAAATGTTAATGTTTCGGAACGTAAAAAAACATATATGTCATCATCCTCCAAGTTAGCTTCCCGAACTTTTAAATTAGAAGGCGTTGATGGATGAAATATTAACAAAAGCCCACAGTAGTTTTTTGATGTTGCCTTTCTGTAAGAGTCTACCAAAAATTTCGGATGCTCAGGAAAAATTTGTTTGTTTAATGTCGCAATCATTCCAGCATCTCGAGCGTTTTTAAAAAGAACAAAATAATGCGTGTTTCTAGTTATAGTTCTGATTGATTTACCTTCGTAAAAAAGGTTTTGCATAAAAAACACAACAGACCATCGTGAATGATGAGAAAATTTAGTGAAAAGAGAGCTCATAATTTTTTCGTCGGCAACCGTTTCGCATAAATCATCAATAAAAAATACTTTATTAGACGTGGTGTCTGCAAATTTGGCAATTCGATCGGATGGAAAACCTTTAATGAACTCAATGCTAGGAAACTTTTTTTGCAGTTCAGCATAGGCAGGTTGCCACATGCTGTAACACCACCAAATTATTTCCCATTTTTCATTTAAACTTTTTTCTTGGTTATTCAGTAAACTAATAGCCCAAGTTGTCTTGCCAGATCCAGTGGATCCAGATAAAATCATTGTGAATGGAGTGACGAATTTCATTCCAAGTATTTTAGTTGTTGAAGCTACTCAATCCAAAAATTGCGGGCAGTATCAATATATAAATGTCTTTCAAACTCTAAACATGCAAGAATAACCAAAGTTTTTACACTTGGAGTAGAAAAGGTCAGTGTTACATGTAAAGAACCTGATTTTGGCATGCTGGCATGTTCCGCGCCAGCGCACCCATCTGGAGTTAGATCATAAACGTATAAACTATAACCAGCACTAAAGTTTTCATAGTCTATAGATAAATGACTATACTCTAGCTGAGACTTTTGATTTAACATCATCATAGCATATGGTACTGTACTGTGCTGATGTTCATCTAACACAATTTCTAGCGGTCGTGAAAATATTTCTGAACCATTGACTTCAAAGGAAATTTGACGTAAGCCATTGTTCGAAAAGTTGAATGGGTTTTTGGAATAATCTCCAATAAAATTGTCTTGAGGCAACACTCCAATTATAACTTTGCTGGGAAGCTCCCCTCCATCAAAAATTCCTTCTTCAAAAATACTTGCATTCGCTGGATGAACAAAAACACGCATTTCTTTTTGCAGAAATGGATATATTGCCGGCTCTTTTTTTAGCCTAGCTTCAATACCATTTAGAGTCGCTTCGGTCGCAAAAATTTTTCGATAATGGATAGCTGCTGACTTGACACTAACTTTAAACGGGCCTTGACTGGAAGACATTAAACAAAAAGATGGAAAATTTCTATGAAAACGAATTAGTATATCTACACCTGGTAGAAAAGGACGAGAAGTCCGAAACAAATCTACTAGCACTGGTCCAAACAAATCAACTGTTCTGCCGCCGTGTGATCTTGCTAGCCGTTGGCCAGCTCCCACGTTTAGTACCGGGTCAGCACTGTCCATTACCCCAAAACTGTCCAAATAAAATAAGGACGATTTTAAGAAAGTACGCTGTGCTTCAGAGTCAAAATCAAACAATGCACTAAAATATGAGGTCCATGCGTGTAAGTTTTTTGGGGGACCAACTTGTACACCATTAAACCAAATTTCAACGGAGCTAAATAGAGAATTCAAAAAATTGTTAATAGGAATACCTATGCCGTCATTTAGATCAGAAACAATGTTAAACTGAAAGTGTAAATAAATGGCTGGGTCAATGAATGCTGCTGGAGTAGAGTTAATTTTAAAATCCAAGCTCGCTGCAGTGTCAGAAGGTAAATTATTTTCACAAGGTGAAACACACCAACGTGACGTTTCTACTTGGTGCTGTTTTGGAGTTTTTGCGAATACATTAAACTCAGATTTCACGCAATGTGATGATTTATAGTCATAAGTAGGTGATAATGTAGTACAGCGTCGTTTCATTTTAAAAATTCTCAGATTGTTGTATTTTCGGCACACGTTTACGAACTGTCGTTTTTCGGGCTACAGACCGAATGTTTGGTTGTGGACGTGACTTTTTTTTAAAAACTTTGACAGGTTTCTTCCTTTTCACAACTGATTTTTTTGGAGGTGAAATCTTACGCTTTCGAATTCTGTGAGTTGTCTTGGGTAATTTTCGCGCTTTGGAACGATGACGACGTTTTGATGATTCAGCAGTTGACCTTAGTTGCTTGCTGACAACAGGAGTAGCTTTCCGGTAATATCCAGAGCAGCAACCACGTTTGAAATCAGCAGGCTCTTGAAATAACGTTGGAAACTGATAGTACGCAAAAATCTGAGCTGCACAGCATGACATATTGTCGTTATATGTTATACTATTACTTGACTGTAGTTTTTTTGTTGCATAAAGTGAAGTTTTAGGATGATTTCCGCATCTGATAAGTTAGATAAATCATCGCCTGAATTGTGGGGGACCATGGAAAAAGAAAATTGACTCGATAAATTTTGTAAAATTGGAAAATATTCCAGCTTTAAAAAAGTAGCTTGGGGAGACAATTTAAATAATTTAAGTATACGTTTTCGAAAACCGCACACATAGGACTCGGAAACCAAATTACTTTCAACATAAACAAGTACTTGAGGGACGTCGTGAAGAGAATTTATAAAGCATTCACTAAGCGCAACTTGGCTGCAATTGTAAGGCAGTTGGGATGATTCCAGTAAATTTGTAAATTTCATACCAGAGTTGTCCGCAAAGTAGTCCTTACATGCACGACTTGACACAATAACATACATAGCGTCATTATCTTATACGGATGAGTTCATTATCATAGTAGAGACCTTGTAATAAGTATCCGTCAAAACTCTTCAGCTTATATTGCGCAGGAAGACGATATAGTCGCCGAAATACAAAATATTTTTCTGATGAAAAATGGGTCTTGTACCCCTTTTGAAAAGTTTTTCGTTCACTCTGAACACGCACTACTTCACCAATTTCAAATTTAAATACAATTTTTTTAGGTTTAGCCTCAGGAAAAAGAATATTTCTAACAAATGTCTGATTGTTCCAATTTACAGATGCTGGAGTAGTTTTGATAGACCTGTGAATTGAATTATTGTAGCTGGATACAATTTCCTGCAATTTATCTATATACCTTTTACTTTTATTTGAGGTTAAAAATCTGAAAAGCTTAGTTTTGATTGTTCTAATAACTCGCTCAACGACAACGCATTTTCCGTTGCGCCTTTGCGGATAAATACGTAAAATTCCTTCATCTGATAAAATCTTTTGGGTTTCATGAGACAAAAATTCCGTGCCTTTATCGGTACACATATATGCTGGACGTCTATCTGTTTTTGCAAATATTTGCTGAAAACCACGGGCAACAAGTGTGGCTTTTTTGTTTTTTAAGGCAACTACCCATAAAAATTTGGAAAAAACATCTATTACAAAAAGTATATAGCGAATTCCGCCATTCCATCGAAACAAACTGGCAATGTCTGCCAAGTCAGCCTGCCACTGTTCGTCTAATGCATGAACTTTTACTCGCCCTCGCATAAACTTGTACCTGGCTTGCTTGTGCAAGACATATGTATCAATACCCTCTAAAAATTTCTTTACATAAGAACGTGTGACAGGAATTTGTTGCTTGACAGCTGCAGTATACAACCGATTCACTCCTCCCAAACCACCTGGGTTGCTAGCAGATAAATAGATTTCTTTCAGTTGCTTATTTATACTACTAGACATAGTTATACAACGTACACATCAAATGAATTTTGTAAATCGGCGATATTTGGTAAATATACAAGTTTTGCAAAGCAATATCCAATAAATAATGCAATATCTCTCCCCTATCGTAGCAGCAGTAGTGACTATCAACGGAAAGAGCTATATCCAAGGTCGTACAACCGGGACAATTTTGAATAAGCAGCTTCAGTTGATTAAGTACTGAACATTCAAAATCATTTAAAACATTAGTTGTACATCTAGCAAAATCACCAAGTGTTTGAGTACTTGAGTCTGTTGTTTGATTAGGAATATGAAACGACACGGGTATCCACGCAAAATTATGGTGCAATTTCTGATGACGGCTAAAGTTAGATCCACTGATTATCGCAATGACTACACGTTTTTTTGGTAGAGGCATGCCTAACAGCGTATGAATCTGATGGACGTTTCAAATTGTGATTAAATCTTAAACGACGATCAATTAACCGTAAATTTGGATAATTCAAAACTGTTTTAAATGTAACAATAAACTGGGTTTTGTCTGTCAGACTTAATTCATGAAATTTGGAACCAACTTGATCCATACAGACAAAAAAGTAAAATACGACTGTTCAGAATGAGAGCAATATACAAAATGAATCCAGTCAGCGCAGTAGGAACATATAATACCTTGAATAATGACCTACCAAGGGGTGTACTGTGTCTGTATCCACGCAAGCAAAACACGATGTAACTTTAAAACATCACCAGCTGGTACCCCCTTGCCACAAATTATAGCATCAGTTAAAACTAAAGTTTGATTATAACATAAAGTTATATTTCCATATGAAGCAGTAAATTTACAGGAACTGTTATAGTCAGCACGAAAATTTCGCTCTTGTGGCTCAAAGCTACAATATGCACCTTCGAAACATTTAGTTAAAAACTTGGCAATATACTTTACTTGAGTTAAATTCATCTCGCAAAAATCATAACAATCCGTGCATATCAGAAACGTAGCATTATTTGTGGTACAAACAAATAGGTTTTGGGTGAAGCCAACAGGTTCATTGCACGCCATGTTACACTTTAAATGCTTTAAAGTTTTTAACTCATTTATATGTACATGTACAACTGTATAATAGAACGGTACAAAAAATCCTATAAATAAAACTGCTGGAAACACTTTTTGCAAATCCACGCTGCATTCCATGATTAGAAAACTGTAAACTAAAAGTGTAGTTCTGTAAAATTATGACTATCGCGCCGATATGACGATTTCATCCCTTGGTATAAACCTACATAATTTTTTGTACTATTAAAAGATGCGTTGTTTACGTGAACGATAAGTGTAAATACATGCAACACAATTAGCACACAAGCATTCAAGAAATACTAAAAAAAACTTTTTTTTGCAGCACGTGCATGCGTGCTTGGCGTTAGTAGCATCTTGGAATACGTAACGTAAACAGAATGCTAAATAAACTAAAAAGCCTATGTCAGCAAATATAGCTATTACGTACTATTACACATACGTAAGCACACAATGTAAGGACGCACAGTTGCACAGCATAAAAAGCATATGATTTTGTCGCCAAAGTGGTACCTATTCATCACTGGTAGATCAGGAATAATTTGCACATTGCAGAAGAAGAGCTGGAGAATAAGCTATTCTCTAATTTTCGTTAGTGCAATAATGTTCGCAATTTTTCAGCTATGCGTGAGCTATTCCTAAACTATTCTTAAGCTATTCATCAACTTTTAGAATGACTATTTTCGAGCTTAAATGTTGGCGCAATAAAAATTTATTTTATTCCTGAGCTATTCTCGAGCTATTCCTAATCTTGAGCTATTCTTTGTTGGTACAATCCGGTGTAAATAAACTAACGCTATTTGGTTTGCACGTAATTTTTCTGCCGTATGATGGTCGTATTCAGAGTTTTTACGTTCGTGAATTAGCTTGTAGTCAAGTTTTTTTTTAAAATTTTACCTTATTTGGTTAGTAAGGAAAAATTTGGCATTTTTTAGACTTGGCCCGCGGCGCGGCTCGGCCCGCCACGGCTAGCGAAATTTCCTTACGGAAAGAAAGTGTCGATTTCTATTACGCTTTATTTTAAGCCAAGTTCATACTTAACTTTTGGACTCAGCAACACAAAAAGAACAAGGTTGAATCTGTTGCAGTGAACATCAGCTTTGTTCACGGAAAAGAATGTTCGAGTAAAGATCACGTGAAGACTAGCTAGGCGGCTTTAGAATCGACTCACGACTCACGATTGTGCGCGGTGTATTCTCATTAATTTATACATGACTAAGTGCAAAAAGGCAAAAATTGATTGTGAAATTTTGAATGTCTACTTTACATAATTTTGGTTGTCTGTTATGTTTGACGTCGAACTTGAAAATAATTATTTTTATATGTAAGCTGTTGAATCAACAAAAATTAGCGACCATATGAGCTATTACGTTTAAACACAGCTCAGTAAGGTCTGCCAAGTTTAATTTTGGAAAAAACGATGGTATTGTAATTTTGGAACTTTTGAGAAACGTTTCCGGAAAAATTAAAATTTCCGGAAATTTCCCAACCCTAATCCTGACTCCTGAGTAACAGTCCGAATCTAGAAACAACTACCTCTTCTGCTGAGTGAGGAGCTGTTACGTTATTAAACCTGTGTGTCAATATTCCAGAGTAAATATAAATAATAAATGTATAAATGTGAATAATAAATAAAAACGCTGCCACTTTTCGTGGATAAAATGTTTTTAAATACCTATTTCTGCACACATTCACTGTAAAAGTCTTTCAAGTAACGACAAAAAAGTGAAATGCAGACCAATTTTCAAGTATAAAAATATTTACGCTTGTAAAAAAGGTAAGTCTCACCGAGATCTGAGCTCGGATTACATGATTCAGAATCCTGAGTGCTAACCAGTACTCTATGCGACCTCTTCCAAGGTGATGTGGACTTTGACTATTAAAAGTTCCGCTAGCGTTCTTCGAAAAGTTATGCCAGCGTTCTTCGCAAATCACAAACTGTGTACATAGACACTATGTAGTAACTGATTAGATATTACCAAGAGTACATAGTAGGGAAGAGTATGACATTCTTCCCTATTCTAGCTAATTGGCCGGAACGATGCTCCGGCCGAAATAGCCGTTTTACGCTTTGACTTCAAGGGCGTACCTCCCGCTTGAATCAAGACATGTCTTGATTCCAGGGGGGGACCCGTCCTCAAATCAGGGATGTGTCTTGACTTCAGGATGGTACCACCCTCGTTTCAGCACACTACCAGAGTACCAGCACAACATTGATTTCGCCCTCGTTTTACCACACCACCAGCTTACCATGCTGGTTGTCTGCTGGAACGATGGGGCACCCGCCCCTCGAATCAAGACACTTCCTCGATTTGAGGGGGGTCCTCCCTGGAGTCAAGACATGTCTTGATTCGAGGACGTACCCCCCCCCCCCTTGA
Organism: Trissonchulus sp. WLG1_4; assembly: GCA_030248245.1. Lineage (NCBI taxonomy): Eukaryota > Metazoa > Nematoda > Enoplea > Enoplida > Ironidae > Trissonchulus > Trissonchulus sp. WLG1_4. The sequence goes on from JASANF010019783.1 coordinate 7,574, forward strand.
AATGAAGGCGTGAAACGGCTATTTCGGCCGGAGCAACATTCCGGCCGATTAGCTAAAATAAGGAAGAGTGTCATACTATTCCCTATTATGTACTTTTGATATTACCTACTAATCAGATGCTGTTTATTCAATTGATTCAATCAATAATATTAGCTTTTCAGCTCAAGAAAAACAACTACATAATGCTGCTGATTTGCTTCTTGCTGTTGCTGGCACAAAACATGAAACTTATCAAACATTTATAATGCAGAATTTTTGCCAGCTCGGTTGGCTCAAATGCTAGTGTGCATCTACTGAACATCCGAATGATAATCCGCCGGATTGATTATAATATCATCTCACCAGTCGCCGCTGCATATTTTGCATTCTGCGGCAGCTCTAGAGTTTCCCAAGTTGTTATTTGCGCAATGCATGGCAGAACAGCGAGGTAGTTCCCCTTCTAGTGTAAATTAACACTAGAAATTTGACCTACCCGCTTTAACATAGGAATCTGACACTCCGAATATAGTGTACCTACACGCGGGCCGCGTAAAAAATTGTAAATAATATTAGACCTATCCTAAGGGTAGTCAACATAATGACTCATGGTGGCATTTACGTACATGCTCTTGATATTATTAAATATTTCTATGAATATCGCCTCTTGGAGAAATAATAGTGCCAGCGGGATTACCAACGCCGTCTAGGAGAGAAATTTAATTGAAACCAAACAATAGATTGAGTTCATCTAGTGATATTTGGTTCTAGAATTATTCTCAGCAACTGTTTTGTCTTACATATCTTGTATAGCCGTAACAAATGATGAGTTTGTTATAAAACTCTTGCTAAAGCTCCGAACTTTTCAGTGTAACTCCGTAAATTCAACATCATCCAGACACATTTCGTTGCCATAAGTTATTTAACCATCACTTTCATAATTAAAATTTTAAGGGTCTGAAGGATGGTCAGCTTAAATGCTAAATTATTTCATTTTAACGTCAGAGTGACTTTATCCATTCTATCCTAGATGTGACTAAGAGTACATAATGCGGAAGAGTATGTCACTCTTCAATATTCTGGCAAATTGGCCGGAACGATACTCCTGCCGAAATAACCCTTTAACGTCTCAATTCAGGGAGGGGTACCCCCTTAAAAACAAGACATGTCTGAATTCCAAGCGGGGACCCCCCTCAACGCTCAAATTAGAAATGTGTTGATTTCAGGGGGAATACCCCAAAGTTGGACGCGGGGTAAAGCGGGGCAACGATTTTGCCCCGCGGGCATATAGGCTTTTAGTCTAAATAGTAAATAATCGCGTTCCTAAATGCCGGCATTAATAGCGAATTTATTTTTTAAGCTATGAGCTGCAGCATGTAATGCGGAGACATTCAACGACCGATGTTCGACCCTCCCACCCCCATTCAAAAGCCCGGTTACAAGTTACAACCATGATTTCACGTGTGTACTGTGTACGTACAGTGTATGTACTTACCTTATTTTGAGAATGAGTGACATATTGGTTTAACGACCTCGACAACAAAAAATTAACTGTTTTGCAATGAAGTGTCGGAGTTGGCGACGAAAATCTGCAGGGCGGAGCAGCAAAAACTCGTCCCGCGCCCAACTGTGGACCCCCCCCTGAAATCAAAACACATCTCTGATTTGAAAGGAGTCCTCCATGAAATCAAGACGTTAAAGAGCTATTTCAGCCGACACATCGTTTCGGCCAATTGGCCAGAATAAAGAACAGTGTCATAAATAGTGTCATACTCTTTCCTCATATGAACTCATGATGCAACATATTGACGTTTGAAATTTCGTTAGATTTTCTAAAATGTAAAATTGTCCTTTAAATTTAATCCAAAACAAACAGACGATGTAGTTTGTTTTTGTTCCCGTGTTTAACCCTATACCAATTTTTTATCATAGTTGCTCCTCTGGAAAGAACGCAAATTAAGGATCATTGCTACACAGCACAAGCAAAGTAACATAAATGCCTAACTTTCTCATCATTTTCAGATTACATAGCAACATATGGGTAATTTGCATTGTGTCCAATTTTCTGAGTGTCGCTTCACTATGGAGTATTACTGTAAAGGGCTTGCTAATTGCACTCTCAACGATGCCATTGATAAAGTAATGAATCATACATTATATTGGACGCTGTATTTTATAGAGTACAATATCTTGTTTCCCGTCTTCATTATATTCGGAGCCGCTGGAAACATGGTTAGTCTGATGGTACTGTGGCGAAAATTCAAAATCAATTCTAGTTATATTTTTCAATTTGTGGTTGTGCTACGAGATATCATCGAACTATTTGTCATAGCACTTGTGATCATATTTTGCTGGTACTTGGGACGCGGGTACGGGGGCGTATCCCCGTTATTCGTTCGACAAAGTTATTTCGCTGTTTTATTTTCGGGTTCTATAATATTACCATTATGGATTGCTTGCGCTTGCTGGGGTGTTTTCATACAAGCTGGAACTTGTGTTGATAAGCTCTACGCCATGTATTACCCTCTGAAATATCAAAATACAAATCATGTTCGCAATTGTATTTTGCTCTGTGGCATAGCTTTTATCGCTTCGCTAGTTTTAAGCATTCAAGATCCGTTTCGATATAAAGTAGTGCTAGGAAAAGACAATGGTACATACGAGCTGGTGTCTAACAAGGAATTTCGACGCACAACGTTTGCTAAAGTGACTGGAATGTTAAGATCACTAACTCGAATCACTGGCTTGCTTTTCATCGCCCTTATGAACATTTTAATTGTTCGAAAGTTTAAGAAGATAAAAGCTGTAAAAGAAGTTTTAAGAAATCGCCAATCGCAAGGAGAAAAACGTCTTGTCGACGAAAAAACATTGACCATCCTAGCGGTCACACAATCATTTCTAGTCATGAACTCGAATATATGGAGCAGTATGCTTTATATTTTGTCGTATTTCGCATCCAATTCCGAAATCGCTGCTATATTTGGGCCATATAATTTAGTGTTGGGTGTTCCACTGGGTGGCGTAAACGCGTCACTAAATTTCTTCTTTTATTACGTCGCAAGTCTAGAATTTCGTAAAGGCGTCAAACGTCTTTTTAACTATAATTCGGTGGGTATAAAAGAAAATCCGAAATTTCTTGAAAGGTCACGCCAAGGAAGTCAGTTCAAGGAACTAACTGATCTGGATAGGGGAAGTAATCTAGGAGAGAAATGCACACACGGATCAGTTCTGAACACGCACACATCACCCATAGACAAAACTGAACACAAATTTAACCTAACCGTGATTTATACCCAAAAACTGACCAGAAAACAGTGCACAGCTATACCCCTTTCTTAAGGGGGTAATTGCGTTTTTAGGTGTTTTTTTGAAAAGCCATAGCTCAGCGTTTACAAATTCAAATCACAAGCGGTCTTTTGCATTAGGTAGAACAATATCTTTTCTAAATGTATGCCATGCATTGAAATTTAACCTGTGATTTTGTTTTCAGTATAAGCGACTAAAGAAAGGTCCTTTCCAAAATATTACAATTTTTTACAAAAAGTTTGCGCCACAGCTCTGAATCATGCGATTACCTGTTGGGGCTGAAAGTTGGTAAGGTTTTTGACATGTTTAAAATCCCCAGGCATGTCCCCCACTTTTTTAATAACTAGTCAATTTACTGAGAAAATAGCTGATAAGCAAACGCACCGAAAATTTAAGATATGTTCTTGTAATTAAAACCCTCTAAAAATGTCCACAGGTAAAATTTAGAAAAAGTGAGAGACATGCCTGGGGATTTTGACCTTTACAGTACTGTCCCAAAAATTTATGCTCAGGCGTCACTTATAACTTGAGTACTGGTGGCGCAAAGTTTACATAGAAATCACAAAAACCTCGAAAACGCAACTACCACCTTAAGTCACATATCCCTCAACATATCTCTTAATAATCTATAATCAAATGTATTTGCACAGTTAGTTTCGTTTTTTGAACATGAAATGTTTTTTGTTTCACGGCACTGCATGCGAGTTAAATACTAACATCTGAGTAAAATTTGAGCACTGTTTATTAGTATACCAACATTAAAATGTACTGCTTAACTTGAATTGTATGATGCCTGAACGGTCAGTATAAGGCCTACCTACTAGACAATTATATTACTTAGGGCCTTTTGATAAATTAATATTAATTGAATTAGATTTAGATAACTTCATAACTCAACATACGACTAACGTAAATTTAGAAAATTTATCAAGCCAATGCAAAAGATAAAGGTAAACTTTTTTGAAAGTTTTGTAAACGTTCGTCAATCCAATTTTTAGTTATTAAAGTTAATCTAGTTAACTAATCCAGTTAATATACTTTATGAAAAGGCCCTTAGTAATTTTTACGACTGAACAAACATACGACTATCACCTAATGAATACGGCCTTCATATATACTGAATACCTAAATTTTACACGCACTGAAATGCGGTTCATAGTCGTCCTCAAGGATAGGCGCAGGGACAAAGACAAAATTCAATTGACTGTTGCGAGCAATAGACACGCTTAATTTTTAGCACATTAACTGAACTTGACCCTAAATGTGTTTATGCAAAAAAACTACTACAAATGGTAGGTCAGTTGTTTGGGAATCGCTTAGGACAAGGATAACAAATGAGGACAAATATGAATCGGGCTTTAAGCTTTTCGAAGATATATGTATATTCTGATAGTTTTAGTCTACAACGGAATAAATATGGCATAAAAAGTCAAAATTTCATTTTTTTGCACTGCCGTAATATACTCCTATATCTGCTAGCCACTGATTAGCCTTACAGAATAGTCCTAATTACGTCAACACAGCAGAAATAAATAATTATACTAATTATCGACATCACTTAATTAACAAACAGACAAAAAACGTCACATAAAATAAAAACAAATAATGTATATAATACAGAAAACATTCTAAAATGTGGTCAAGTTTGACAAGACTGACACTGAGCAAATTAAGTAAGCCTAAGATGGATGGCGATAGTTTCAATAGACTGGTTTTTTAAAATTTTTTTATATTATATTAGAATTTAAAACACAACTAAAAATCAGAAATATACCAATGAATTTCGACCAAATCTTTGAACACTACCGTCACGCCAGAAAAGAACACACAAAAAGATGTACATTATTTGATACATCTATAATAACAGTATATGCAAGGGTTAGAGGCCAAAATTTCGAACCGCTCCCTAATTGACTACAAATTTGGCCTAAAAATACAATTAACGCCGGCCAACTTTGCATGAGGGCCACAATGAGGGCCCGTTTCAGACAGACGCCAAAGTTCTAAAAACTGCAAAACTGCAACCGCCACAACAAATCTAGCCTTAAGCCATATCAGTGATCAAATAAATCTAATTGCAGCATAGCCATGGCACTTTACAGAATGTTGAGGAATGATACCTAAAAAAATGTACTGTAAGAAAGAAGCACATCAATAAAACAAACATAACTATACCATATCACAGAAATACCAAACGGACAAAAATCACTATTTTGAGAAAAATATTTACGAGCAGGATACGCCTGTATGGTAAAACACGGTTACACAATACAGTACAATAAGTTTACGTGTGTATACTGTATGCACAATAAATTTATGGTCTATGTCTACTTATTACAAATATATTATTCAAAGTATAGTCAGTCAAAATGGAAATAATGGAGTAAACAGACAAAAAATAGTTAAAAAAGGCAGATAGTTTTAGTCCAATCCAAATCGAAGCTTGGGATTAACGCGATAATTTAATCCGGTTTAGTGTAACGTTGCTTAAACTCGGCGCCCAAAAAATAATCAAGTCGCAGATTCAAGCGTAGTTTTAAGTTGTGAAAAGACCTGCAAATGTAAAAGTACACACAGCACACAAATACATATCCAAAAACCAACGTGTAAAGAAGCTTGACATCGTTAAAAAAGCCTTTCAGGACAAATTAATACTTTCATGAAACGTTAGGGATAAAAACTGGTTTGAAACTTTTCAAATAAAAAAAAGCAGCGACAAAGTTAAAACAACGGACATCGGACAAGCTGGCTGAGTGATAAAAAAGAGTAAGCACATATCGCCAATCAGAACTCCTGTAATAATTGCTGAAAAATGTATTAAACCGATACAAAAGAATAATAATAAACTGGGAGGATAATTTACAAAAATACCCGCCATAATATTATATTACACAAAGTATAATCTTACAAAATCAAACTATATACATGTTTTTGATTGAATTTAATAATATCCACTACACATGGGTACCCCCATGCAAATGTGGGAAAGGACTGTTGAACCCCTTACTCAAGGCCAAAAGTTTTCTGATAGTCGGGGGGCGGGGGGGGGGGGCTGGGCTAAAACAGTTATGCGAGGGTGTATGTAGTTTCAAGATTACAGAAGTGAAACCCCCGGCAAAAACCCCCAAAAATAGTATATATACTCTCTCAACACAGACTACTGACTATAACCTGAATATACAAAAAATAAATTAGAAACAATCAAAATAAAGACCAGATGTAAATACAGAATTCAGCAAACTAAAACAGAATTATATTATTATGATTAAAACTGCCCAACAAGATACCAAAAAATTGTCGTTTGATACTTTCAAAATTGATATACTCAACAAAACAAAAAATTGTCCTTTGCTTCGAAGTCGAAAACTATTTTTTTTAAAATTGAAAAAGCATATTCAAGCTGGACCACGGGTTTTACAAATACGGACAAGCTAGATCCGAACCAGACTAAACCTTCTCCTACAAAACGCCCAAAACCCGGGCTCGGCTAAGTAGATCGTCGCGGGACAAGTAGCAACCGGACATCACTCGTTTGCCCGAGCCAAATTCCGTGCGGGCGTGCAGCACTCGCCAGTTGTCCACAAAAACTGTCGTGCCCGGATGCAGCTTGACCCAGTACTCGGACTCCGGGTTGCGAATCTCAAAGCTCAGCGCCACAAACGCATCGTACCACTGTTGCATGCGATTCACGTCCTCATAGGTGAAGGGGGCACGATCGGCCATATTGTAGCTGAAAAGAATAATCAGCAAAAATCTAACACTGATGTTGATGATAATTCCCCCGCAGTCTCGGTATGGGGGCAACATGTCCCGAATTTTTCGACAATTCAGGGTGCTAGTCCCGGTGTTTCGGGGGCAGAAACTGACCCAAACGCAAACAATTTCAGCCTAAAAAATGGGAAATTTTTGCAAGGTTGGAACATTTTTTACGATTTTTTCGTGTTTTGCGCATTTTTGACGTATATTACAGCGGTCTGGGGCATTTTTCGAGTTTTCGGGCACCTTTTTTTTTAGTACGAAAGACGGGGTCGTATCCAGATGGGTCGAGATAAAGTCTGAAAGGGGGGATGTCCAGGAATCTTAAATCTGGGGGAGGGGGGATTGCCCCCCGTGCACTTCTGCGCCCGCATCCCTTCTCGCACATTATGCTAACCAGCCACCAACAATCTAACAACCCATTCCTTCACAACTTTCTTCCAAAACTAAACCCGTTTAGCAAAGCAAAATCCACTAAATCCAAAAAAGCCAAAAAAGTCCGAGACCCTGCCCTTCAGTCTACCGTATTTGCCGCAAAGTCTCTCCGTCGGGTTCCAGCCCCAGGACCGGCTCAAAAGCGGTAATGTGCTGATCGGCGTCGATGAATTCGAAGGGAATGCGCTGCTCGCAGAGAATCTGAAAGGCTGCCGGATTCCGCTGCCGGACATTCTCGGCCGCACGAAAGCCGTCCACAAAATAATTCTCCCCACCCTCCACAGTGGACTCCAGACAATGGAATACCTAAACCAACCGGAAAGTCATTTCTCCTGTAATCTTTGCTCCTGATATTATAAAACGTGTACTCTCGGTGAATAGCCTGGTCGGTCAGCCTTATATATACGTATTATAGCAAGAGTACAGTGACGGCAGTCCTGTGAGAGCACGTTATCCTTAAATAAATATAAAAAAATAAAAAAAAAAATAATAAAAATCACTTTTAATACAAAATAAAATATATACAATACCCCTTCTCCCCCCCTCACCCCCCCCCCCCCCCCCCCCCCCCCCCCCAACAAACTGTAACTGGACCTAGAAACTCCTAACTAAGAGTGAACAAAACCTAACTCGACTTGCAGTTAGACAAGATAATAGTTGTTATAAAAAACTTGGAAATTTTTATATTTTGGATTCAAAACATCCCTAAACGCCTGATTAACAAACCAGGAATGCAGACATGACAACAGTGGGAGGCTCAAACCGCCTAAAAACTCCTAAAAACATAGCAAGACATTTCGATCGTAAACAAAGCTTTACTAACACGCGCCTACAATAAAGCTAACAAGTAGGAGGTGGCAAACCTCCAAAAACGTCCAAAATTCCAGAATGACTTACAGACGCCTACAAGAAGTCGAAAATTCAGGCTAAAGTCCAAATACCAGACTTTAAGCAGGCGGAACCACACACTAGTCATTTGCAATATTTAAGGCACAGTCGAAAACAGGTTGAGTTAGTTGGTTGAGTTGAGTTTTGGTGTAATGCTGCGCGTAGCAGCTTAGTTGGCAGTTGGCTCGGCCACTGTATTTTGTGCTGTGTACTCTTGCTGCCGGTTGGCGTGGCCACTGGATTACTTTGCGATCTTGTATCTGTTCGGCCAGTTGGCGCAGGCACTGTATTGCCTTGTGTTTTCTGTATCCTTTTCTGCCAGTTGGCGTGGTCCACTGGATTGTATTCTGAAGTCGTGATTGCGTAATTATTGCACCTATTATTCTGCGCTCTGCTTGCAATAAAATTCTATTCAATCAGTAAGTTGTTGCTTGTGTTTGTAGTACTTTAGCCTAGAACCACTTATAGGGAGTACCGCCGCAGTCTAGAAATACCTACAGGGTGCTCGTCAGAGGATTAACCTAAGCGAGAGTTGTCCCCTGTAATCGGGCTCGGAGCAACCACAGCCACTAGACGAGAGTTCAAGTTGACCAGATAGACTTAATAGCTACCCTAGCTTCAAGCCCGGTTACAACTGGTGCCGTGACAAAAAAAAAAACATAAAAAATATAACAAAAAAAAAAAAATATAAAAAAATTTAAACAGGATACGTATGTTACGTATGACACAACGCTAGATAAGTATGTTCTTGTTGCAATTTGAAGTTCGTAGAGAGTACGTAGTACATTTTTGTCGCGTTTAATCTGAGTTGTTAATTGTGTTGTAAGTTAGTTAACGTCAATTGTCAAGACGTCTACCTCGAGCCCGGAAGGGTCAGTCGAGTCCCCTTATCTAGACTTAAGTAGTTCTTTCAGCGAACCCCAACGGGAATACTATTTCAATAACACCTTTCAGTACTCTACTCCCACTACCTGCCCCAGCTACCTAAGGCGACCGAACCCTAAGCGACTAATAATGGCAAACCCGAACCCCAACCCTAATGAGTCCACATCCTCTGCTATCCCAACGCTGGAAAATCGGAAGTGGGTGATCAACCCACATCATATCCCAATTTTCAAAGGTGACCCTGCTGACGATTTTGATGAGTTCCTCGGAATTTTCAATCGCGTTAGCTTGGTTAATGGGTGGACGCCAGCCGAAAAAGCACACATGCTCCCTGCTTTCTTGCAAGGGCATGCGGCCGAAATTTGGGAATCACTCCCAGCAGGGGTTCAGTCTAGTTGGGACCACGTTAGCCTAGCTATGAGCGAAGTCCTAGCGGAAAGAACTGTCAGTCTACTTAGTTCCGAGCTACACAGACGTACACAGAAACCAGGCGAACCTGTAGAACAGTATGCGAGAGCGATACAGAAATTAGCGAAGAAAGCCTATGGCAAAGATATTAAGGGCGAGTCACGAGACAGATTGATGAAAGAAATTTTTGTGAATGGTTTGAACAGAAACATTAGGCGTTTTGTGCTGTCTGCGAGACCCTGCAGTTTTGAGGAAGCTGTTGTTAGGGCTAAAGAGCAAGAAGGATTTGAGGAAATGGAAAGCGAGAGTAGTCATGCAGTAAGGACAGTACGTTTTAGCGATAAGTCAGAAGCAGATAATGAAGGGCTCCTAGATCAGTTGAAGAATCATGAAGCAGTGCTCAGAGAAATTATGCGTAAGATAGGCATCTTAGAAAATGACCGCGCACGAACGCCGCAACAGAGGCCTCGCTCACCAGTGAGGCAAGATAACTCCCCAAACCGAAATCGCAGAACGTTAGATGGTCGACCCATCTGCAACCGGTGTGGTAAACCGGGTCATATAGCAATGAGGTGCAGAACCGAGAGTGATGGGCCGCCAACTTTCAGACCCAACCCCACCCCCCAAAGGTTTCCTGTAGCAAATACTGACAGGCGTTCTCGCGAGATGCAACATGCTAGGGCGACAAGTGTAGAGTGCAGTACTAGTGCGGAAGGATTTGATAGCGACGGAGAACCTACAAATTTAGTGACCCTTATGGAGCAAAACAGACGCCTAATAGGGAAATTGCTCGACACCCAGTCACAAACAGCTGGTACCGCTGCGACTGCTAATATGGTCGGTTGCCAAACAGTGCGAACTGGCAAAAACGCTCAAACTTCAACTACCCACGGAGAGGGTATTACCCCAGTCATATATGGAAAGGTTAATCATATCCCAGCTGAGATGTTAGTAGATACCGGAAGTACGATTACTATTGTCAGCAGCCGCATGTTATCTGAACCCGGCACACTCATACAGCCGAAAGGAACGATGGTTACGTCCCTTTCCGGACATAAGCTGAACATCGTTGGTTCAAGGTCATTCGACATTATGGTTGGCGAGGATCAAATTAATGTGATGGCGCAAGTCATGAAGAATTGCCCTTATGACGTCATTTTAGGAACTGATGCCCTAGCTCAATTTGGTGCGCATCTAGACTTTTTAAAAGGAGCACTGAAATTCCCGAAAGCTGAAATTAAGCTTAACCCTATGAGCTCCCAGCTGTACAAGCCTACCCCAGCAAACCCAAGTTATTACGCGAGAGTAACCCTTGCCGCCGATACAGAGATACCCCCAATGTGCCAGGCCGTAGTACCTGCTCAACTGGAAGCAAAACCACCCGGTGTAGGGGTAATAGAAGTGCACCCCCAAATGATAGAAAAATATGGGCTCCTAGCAGCAAACGTTGCTGTCTCCACTACAATGTCGCCACCTATTTTGGTGGCAAATGTGCACAATATTCCAGTAAATCTCCCAGCTGGCCTCACTGTGGGACTGTTCGAGACTTACGACGAGGCCGACCAGACAGATGCAGCGTATGCTGCTATGGACCCCCCTGCAGTGCCAGTCGACCCAGACCCATCAGATTGGCTCACTAGTCAACTAGATTTTTCTGATAGCTCCTTGACAGAGACAGAGAAAACGAAACTGATAGAATTGCTCGTGGACTACGAGCCAATTTTCGCCAAATCGGATATGGATTTGGGCCACTGTACCTTGGTCGAACACACCATCAATACTGGAAATACCCCCCCTGTGCGCCAAAAAGTAAGACGGATCCCAGAGGCCCTGAAAGCGGAGACGAAACGGCAAATTGAGGAAATGGAAGAAAAGGGGATCATCCAACTATCAGCTAGCCCCTACGCCTCCCCACTAGTGCTAGTTAAAAAGAAGTGCGGAGCTTTACGTATTTGTGTGGACTACAGAAAGCTAAACGAAATGACACATGGCGATTACTACCCTTTACCCAATATCACTGAGACCCTCGATCAGCTAGGAGGCTCACGCTATTTTTCTACGATGGATTTAGCATCCGGCTACCACCAAATTTCTGTGGCGGAGAGCGACCGAGAGAAAACAGCCTTCTGCTCCCCCTTTGGTCTTTATGAGTACACCCGTATGCCGTTTGGTCTCAAAAATGCACCTAGCACATTTCAAAGAACAATGGAACTATTATTTGCAGGTCTGCTACAAGAATCTTGCTTCATTTTCATCGACGACATCTTAGTCACTAGCTCATCCTTTGAGCAACATCTTGAGAGGCTACAACTGGTTTTCGACCGCCTGTATGCGGCTAATTTGAAACTGAAACTGAAGAAATGCCGTTTTGGTAGGCCAAAAGTGGCATTCCTGGGACACACGATTTCAGCCCAGGGTATAGCACCAGACCCTAGCAAGCAGCAAGCAGTCGAAAATTTCCCGACCCCTAGCAAGGCAAAAGAAGTGCGTTCGTTCTTAGGCTTAGCATCTTATTATCGCAGGTTCATCCCAAACTTTGCAGCAGTAGCACGACCGTTGCATAGGTTGACGGAAAAAGAAGGTCGTTTTGACTGGACTCCAGAGTGTGAGGACGCTTTTAAAGCTTTGAAATCCAGACTGATAAGTGCGCCTATTCTAGCATTCCCTGACTTCAGCAAAACTTTCACACTTGCCACAGACGCCTCAGGACACGGAATTGGTGCTATACTAGGGCAGACTACGGACCAGGGCGAAGTCGTCATTGCTTATGCTTCGCGGACCCTATCGAAAGCCGAAGTTAAGTACTCCACAATTGAACGCGAAGCACTGGCAATTGTTTGGTCAATTAAGTACTGGCGAGCCTACTTGTTTGGACGTACGTTTACTATACTAACTGATCATGCACCCTTGAAGTGGCTAATGACTATGAAGGACAGCTCTAGTAGACTGGCGAGATGGGCGCTGCAACTGATGGAATACAACTTCGAGATTCAGTACCGACCAGGCAAAGCCAACACCCACGCTGATGCGCTCAGTAGGCTACCTATTGGGAGCCCTAAAAGGCAGTCTTGTGCTGTCATTGATGAGAGTAAGGACGAAATATCTAAGTCCCTACTTGATCGCATCCGCGTGGAGCAGGACGAAGACGACACCCTAGCCGACCTAATCAGCTATGTGAGGGACGGAACCCTACCTGAAAATGTCAAATTGGCAGTCAAAATTTCTACTATTGCCCCCCTTTACACCCTAGAGAAAGGAGTCTTGTGTCGAATTTGGCACGATTACGAGAGCAAAAGGCGCAAGCGAACATGGTTGCAAATTGTAATCCCTAAAACCCTACAGAATGAAGTTTTGGAAATGTATCATGACGATGCATTGGCCGGCCACTTGGGTATTGACAAGACGTTTGCAAAAATTCGAGCCAAATTCTACTGGGACGGAATGTACTCCGCTATTCGGTCATGGGTACTCAGTTGTACGACCTGTGCGAGTAAGAAAGCCCCTAAAATTACAGTCAAAACTCCCTTGAAACCCATTGAGGTTCAGGAACCGTTTGAAGTACTCAGCGTTGATGCAGTAGGACCCCTGCCGGTAACTGAGCGTGGAAACAAGTATATTCTGGTGTTTGTCGATTTGTTTACGAAGTGGCCTGAAGCGTTTCCAGTGCCAGATATACAGGCTTCCACGACCGCTAAGATATTCGTGGAGGAGATAATAACCCGACACGGCGCACCGCAATGCTTGTTGAGTGACAGAGGCACCAATTTTATGTCAGAACTAGTGCTAGGAATCTGCAAACTGCTGAATACCCGAAAATTGAACACTACTGCATATCACCCGCAAACCAACGGCGCTTGCGAACGCATGAATAAAACCTTAATCACAATCCTATCAATGTACGTATCATCGCACTTGAAAGACTGGGACACAATCATCCCCTATGCTCTACTAGCGGTACGCAGTAGTATTCAGGATTCAACCTTTGAAACACCATTCTTTCTTATGTATGCGCGCGACCCATACCTGCCATGCGATGCTGAAGTTAGAGAAGTGGTCCAGGAACTGGAACCCACGGACTACAGGAGACTGTTAATAGAACGAACGGCTGAGGCGCAACAGTTAGTCAGGAAAAATTTGGAAGCCGCAAGAGGGAAGCAACAGAAGTATCACGATCGGAACTCAAAAACCATAGACTTTGCGATCGGACAAGCGGTGTGGCTGCATGTGCCGGCGGTGCCGAAAGGAAAACCAGCAAAGCTCTGTCATCTTTGGAAGGGGCCATATCGGATCATTGAAAGACCGACTGAGGAAACAGCAGTGATACGCCCATGTGACAATCGCAAAAGCAAGGTGAAAACAGTGAACATAAGCAGGCTAAAAATGTGCCACTTACCCGGAGACACCATTACTAATGGAGAGCAACCTGAAACTCAACCCCTTGCCACAGATGACTCCACGCACACTGACCCACAACAGACGTTCAACCAAACTCAGGTCGTCGATAAAGAAGCAGCGAAAGAGCCCAAAAGCCACGCCGTCCCCTTAGTGTTCGAAACGAACGATGTGGTCTGGGCGAAGATCAAAGGCTACCCAATTTGGCCAGCCAGAGTAGCGGGTAGCGATGAAGTTGACCTGCAACCACCCAAAAGCCCTGGATCGTGGGTTTTAGTCCAATTCTTCGGCGATGATAAATTTGCATATGTTAAGTCGGAACTATGTAAGCCATATACGTCGGACCAAGTTGGCGAATACAGACACAGAGGAGTTGCCAAGGCAGTTAAAGCAGCGAATGAATTCTTACTTGGACCTCGTCAAAATCAGAACCCGAGGGTCAGAACGAGCCTTTGCTTTGGCACGCAAATGTTAGCGTTCACCAGCTTAGCAATGCTGTTAACCCTTGTTTTACCCGTAGCTGAGGCTTATGACCGTGGACTTGGTGATAGCTTGATACTCCGACCTGCTCATGCTGCGCTGTTCAAGCGCGTAGCAGTGTTGGACAATGCTAAGGACTACGTGGACCACTATATAGTTCTACCGCTTTTTCGCCAACGTCCTACAATTGAAAAACTGCCCCCTTGTCCTAACTTCACGGGAACCAGCTCAGTAAAGTGGATTCAGGACCTGACTATAGAGCTTTGTAACTTTACGAGCAGTTTAAACGCGAGTTTGCAAAACACCTATCGCCAAGTTACGAAAGAAATAGCGCAGCTCAAGGCAGATTTCAGACAGTTAACTAGATCAAGAGTTAGTGACGGCAGTAAAAGGCAGCAAAGAGGTTTACTTAGCACCATTGCCTGCTTTATAGAAAGTATCTTTGGAGGATGCAGCGGTGGCGGCGCTGATGCAAATACAGTACGCAAAGCTTTACACGCAGTAGAAGGTCGCCAGTCAGGTGTAGTAAGACAAGTAAAGCAACTGCATAAAGATCTGGTATCGGCGTCTGCGATGACCATGCACGGTTTTAAACAAACAGAAGGGAGAGAACGAATACTGGTAAAGGCTGTCTCCGAGATGGAAACTATGCAGAATACTCTACGAGTAAAAACTAATTTGGTGCTGAAAAATTTTGCAATGCTCGGTCACTTGATGCGATACCAGATCGAATCCTTAGTAAACCTAAACGCATGGATGTCACAAGCACTTCACTGGCACGACCAAATAAATAACGCTCACTTGATGCTTAAAAGCCTTAGGCATTTGCACGACGGTCACCTGCCTGGAGAGCTTGTACCTCCGCGCGTCCTAACAACATTATTGCTGCAGGTAGAAGGTCACCTAGCGGAGAAAAATTTGACACTTTTGTACTCGTCCGATTTTACTGATACCTATTACCGAATCCCTGTGGTAGCAGCAGCTTGGTACGCGGATGAGAGTGTTATATTGCACGTCAAACTAGCTATTGGCCATCAAAGGGATCAATTTATACTATGGAGTTTAAACACTGGGCAGTTAAGATCACCTAAGGAAAAACCGTACATGAGGATTTACCCACAATCCAAATATATAGGGGTGAATTTGGAACGAACAAGATACGTACTTTTAGCACAGTTAGATGCAACTGAATGCCACGTTGGCCCGATTATAACTTGTCCTAACGATATTTCTGAATTTCCTTTAGAACATAAGTCTTGTGAACTTGCACTTTTTAATGAGGACCCACAAGTAGAAATTGAAAAATTATGCCCATTGCATTTTTCGCAACAGCAGCAAGGCCCCCCAACATTCTTTTTAGGGAACAACTCATGGTTCATTAACCATGAACAACCGAAATGGACAGTCAGTTGCATCGATGAGCAAGAACCTAGCCTAACACCCTGTTCACAGTGCTTAATAAGTCTCCCGTGCGGATGTACGCTAGCCACCAGTAGCTATGTCTTATACACGTCCATCACATCTTGTCATCCAAGCAGTTTCAACACTACGATCCAATTACATTCAACTAATTTGTTCGCTTTCGAACACCCTCAAATAAATGTGACCACGTACCAGAACCTTTCACAAATACCCATAATAGCACCAAGCCGACCTTGGTTATCTCGGTATTCATTGAATAACTTTTCAGTAGACCATGTTATTCTAAATTTTTCTCGATTTATACAAGAAACGAAAGAGCATGAGACCAGGTTTGAAACGAGAGACCAACGTCTGAAAGCGTATCTCGACAACAAAATTCAAAAAGTGCACGACTCTACCGCAGGGTCATGGTTCTGGTGGTATGGTCTTTTAGCCGGCGAACTATTGCTACTAGCGTTACTTGTGACAATAGTAGGTACTCATTATAAAGAACTGCTTCGCCGTAACGCTGCAGCAACACCTCGAGCACAACCAGAACATTATGAACCGATGCCGACCCAAACAGTCAAAAAGGAGTCTACCACCCCGGGAAACATTGTCAAAACCGACTCCCCAACTACTGCCCTCGAGATGCTGCTGCAGCGGCATAAAATACAAACATGAACAGGTTATTCAGTATATATACCTATTGTGTACAGTTACGCTTCGCTACGTATTGTATATAAATCTATATTCTTTACTATACACTTATGTAATCCCATATGTCTATTAAATATCTCTATGCAATTTATTTCTAGCTAACTTATTACTAATAGATATATTGCCTAATGGTACGTATTTTCCGTAGGACAAGTACTTGAGGACACCGCTGCACATCACATACCTAGCACACTCATGCAAATTAACCTAGTGACGGCGTATGAGCTAATGACGCAGCTGCAGTTTGGCAAGGATCGGTATAAAACAGCCTAACCAAGCGCCCCACGTTGGAGGGTATACAAGGGACACCTTCTCAGGTCGCACCCAGAGCAGGACGCCTCCTCAACCAAAAAGCAGACAGTCATTTGGCATTCACCACCGTCACAGGGTTAATCAAAGTCATACCATGCGTGGTACATGCACATTCACTCAAAGCAAACCATACGTCGACTGACTTAAAAACTGATATATTGATAAGGACTAAGGAGATACTGTTGTAAACGATGAAGTTCTTGCATTCAACTGGTCTGCAGGTCTACAGCAAAGACCGAAGTATGGCCTTGGTAACCACTCTATCGAGTAACCCAAAATTCATATTAAGGCTGTGCGAATTTTTATTTCCGTTAAAAGCAAGAACGTCAACGTCATCTTAATCTAGAATTTATGATTCATACTACGACTCAATACTATCTTACTGTTCACTACTTACTTAGTACTCATGTACTGTAACTGTACACATTTAATGCCGTATCACTGCGTCACATACCTAGTTTTTCACTACCTGAGATGACCCTTGACGAATGACCCACAGCTAGGACATGCTGAGCCGGACTGTGAACAGGCAAGCAAAAGAAGGAAAAAACAATAAATCTGAAAAATTAAAGGTGGAATAAAAGACAATACGTAAATAAATTATTTACGACAACTGAAATAATCAACATTACTCAATAACGTGACACCTTAGATAATCAGATAATGAGCAGCTACTTAGGGAATGCTCACCAGTCACATGCCTGACAAGTCACCCTATTCTCTGAATGACTGTGGAAGTTTTTCTAATACTACGTTTGTTAGATTTGGACAAAGATGTTGTAAAAATAGAGGGACATAGACATTCTTTTCTTTAGGTACTAGATAGACACTCTTTTTAGGTAGATACGGAGTCCGGATTCAAAATACGAATTAAAACTTCTAATTTAGTTTCGATTTAAGAACAAAATTAACAAGCGAATTTTTGTCAAAAATGAGAACGGATTTGTCTAAACTATTAAGGATATAAATTTATAAAGGCTAAAATCATAAAGATTGACATTGCACATTGGACATGGACCATTCCATTTTAGGTAATGGCCGAAGCAACCATCCAGAGCTGTGACGCTGATTGGGATGACTACTTCGAGACGACAAGAAAATGGAAAATCATGAAAGAAAAATCGCGCCAACTGCGGCTGAGACGAGCTGATATTCTACGGAAACTTGGCGGCTACGGGGCGACTGAACTATTGGTTCCCAAACGAAGAAAACAATTCAACGGATTACCGGAAACATTAAACAATCCAAGGCGTCCGAGCACTGAACGGCCTGCTCAGCCACCGACGCCACCGAGACAAGAGTTGGACGTCAACCAGTCTACTGAAGACCAAGAGCAGGAAGATACCAGCTCGGAGGACGAGGCTACAGACCAAGACGATCGCATGACGCTCACTGGCCGCAGGCTGATCCTAGAACGACCCCCACCACCACCCACACCCTTCATTCAACCACCACCCACCCCAGCCACTTTATCACCCAAACCAGAACCACTACTCCAGGAAACGACGCCAGCAAACGCACAGCAAGTACAAAGAACTGTACAACTGGAACCGGAATTCGAGCGAATCGAGACCCCAATCGGAGAAACTTTTCTGAAGGACCCCCCGAAGCTACCAAAGGGACTGCAACTCATTGTAAAACGGGACATGAATGACTACCGAGAGCTGGCCGAGACCCGAATTCAGGGTGGTGTAACCCCCGTTTATCAATGGGCCTACGATTTTGTTCGCAAACGCGGCGCTCGTTACTTAGGCCTTTGTGACGACTTGGGCCACTCAGAGGCCATGGCCGAGAACATGCGCGACTATCTGAAAAAGGGTACTCTGAAAATTCATCGAGACGTACGCCGCCTACAGGGTGTAATCCCCACCCCGTGGATGCTGCCTGGACCTAGCCATTACTAACCAGGAGATCCTAATTCTTGGCTCTTAAATTATGGACATTATGGACTTAGATGGACTCTAATGGACTATTGATTTCTTATTCCATAATTAAATGGACTTAACGAAGTGGACTGAACAGTATGTAGTCAGACTGTTTTTTAATCACAGTTTGGATCATTTATTAAGCCTTAACTTTGTATGTACTAATGTGCTCTTTATTTTTTAGGTAGACAGTATGCTCAGCCTCCCTGCCCAAAAATTTCTGTGGGACAAACGCTATTCCCCTGTAGCCCCCCTGCACACCATGCTCGCGATAAAGCAGGGCGGCACGGTAAATGATACCTTGCACACCTTCCTTAGCCTAGCGGACGAGTTTGAGCTCAATGAGAGTGGTGATGCAGTGTATGCCCACTGCCCTCACCACCTAGACGATTGCCACCCCGTCACCCTGTTAGGAAAACCCCTTTGGGTAACCGAAAACTTTTTGAAGGATCTGATTCGGGCCGACAGCCCAAAGGACCAAATCAAAGCATTCAACAAAATTTCCCCAGATTTTCAAATTTTTGGACCAGAATGTGGACTTTATCACCTCTCCTCCTCTGAACTAGCTATGGACCTAGTCTCCCCCAACCCCCTGGCTCTGATCATGACAGTTTTATTCTGGATGAAATGGGAAAACTTTACCCCCATCACCCAAATGCGACGTTTCGCGCACCTGGCTGCCGCAACCGTGGGAATCCACCCCATGCAGGAATCGGAGGAATATCTACCAGTGGGCGTGTTCCGGCTTGACCTACTCCTCTTCCGAGAAGCAGGGGGGAACGGCGGAGAATCTTTTAGGAGAAAAGGCGCCAAAACACCTTATAATCCTCCTACACCCAATTATAAAAAAAAAGAAATATTACCACAAAAAAATAAATAATAATAAAATTCCTCCACTAATACAACTCCAACACCCACCCGGCACATTCTCCCTCCCCCTCTCTTAATTAACCCCCCCTCTTTTTCTCCTCCCTTTTCCTTTTTTTTTTTCCCCTTCCCCCCCCCCTCCCTCTCCCACATATTTCTCTATATTATTGCCGTTATTATCGCATTTATTTATGCTATACTATATTTTGTTCTTATGCAATAATCATGCTTTATACTTCACTTAAACGTGGCAGTTCTCAGTAAGACTCAACTATATCTAACAGCAATGCTACCTATTTGGTGTTTTCAGAATTGAAATGCAGTTACTTGAGCAAACAAAACGGAAACTCCAAGAAATTTTTTATAAACACAACTCGTAAAATGCCCCAAAAATTGCAATAGAAAACAAAAAAACCGGCCGAGCGCTTAGTTGAAATCAAAGAACTGTGCACAATTTACTCTTATTAATTATTACGCCAATGAATGCTTCGTATATTATTCATGTAGTACTATGTATGCCTTTGTATCTCCTATTAACTACCGAGGAAAATCGGGGAAAACAGATGAAATTCTTAATGCCTACAAAAAAAACATCAAAGTACGCTATATATCTACATTCATCAGCCAAATTTCATAACAATAACAAAACCGACTACGCAAAATAGTACTGCTATCCGTACAGCTTTCCTATCCACTATATCGCAAGCTGCTTGTAAACCGCAGCAAGCGGCACCAAACATGCCAATGTAAACTGCTGGGACGCGAGATGTAATGTTATGCACTAATGTAATGCTCTAATGTAGCGTGATGTAATGTAATATGTATATCTATCCGTGAGCTAGCCAACTAAGCACAGCTGTGTGTATATCATACTCAGTGACTAGCCAGTAGAGATTAGAAACTTCTTAAACAAGGACTGGTTTTTTTCTTGTTTTTCTCCGAATGTGGACATTCGCTTTCCGTTGGGGGGACGAATGTAACTGGACCTAGAAACTCCTAACTAAGAGTGAACAAAACCTAACTCGACTTGCAGTTAGACAATACAGTAGTTATTATAAAAAACTTGAAATTTTTCATATTTTGGATTAAAAACATTCCTAAACGCCTGATTATGAACCAGGAATGCAGACAGACACGTAGGATGCCGAAACTGCCTTAAAAACTCCTAAACATCAGACATGACTTCCTCATGACTTACTACCGCCTACAATAAAGCCTACAAAATGGTAGCAAAGTCCGACATTCCAATTGAGTTACAGCCAGAAACCCACACAGCTAGTCGATTATTTAAACCCTGACTGAAACGGCTGGTGGCTTATTTTTAACAGTTGGTTGAGTTGAGTTTTGGTGTAATGCTGCGCGTAGCAGCTTAGTTGGCAGTTGGCTCGGCCACTGTATTTTGTGCTGTGTACTCTTGCTGCCGGTTGGCGTGGCCACTGGATTACTTTGCGATCTTGTATCTGTTCGGCCAGTTGGCGCAGGCACTGTATTGCCTTGTGTTTTCTGTATCCTTTTCTGCCAGTTGGCGTGGTCCACTGGATTGTATTCTGAAGTCGTGATTGCGTAATTATTGCACCTATTATTCTGCGCTCTGCTTGCAATAAAATTCTATTCAATCAGTAAGTTGTTGCTTGTGTTTGTAGTACTTTAGCCTAGAACCACTTATAGGGAGTACCGCCGCAGTCTAGAAATACCTACAGGGTGCTCGTCAGAGGATTAACCTAAGCGAGAGTTGTCCCCTGTAATCGGGCTCGGAGCAACCACAGCCACTAGACGAGAGTTCAAGTTGACCAGTTGACTTAACAGCTACCCTAGCTTCAAGCCCGGTTACAAATGCACAAATTAAGCGTCCTATATCATATCAGAGATAGGATGGTTCAAAAACTATTTTTTATTACCACCAACTTTTTACGTTATTGCTAACGTGCACAACAAACGTGCCCAAAAAGGCAATACATAATATATAGTCATTAAGTTTAAGTTCAAGAAGTTTTATACCAACAGATAACACCCAATGTCTGAAATCTTAAATGAGAGAGAACCTCGTGCGTGGTTGAATTTTGATGCTATAATTTTTCATGATCATATTATGTATATAAACTAGTAAATAAAGTTATAAAGTAAATAAAGTAAGCCAATAAATTAGAAGACATATTAACCAACAAAAAAAACTGAAGCAACACCCCCCCCTTTCCCTCATCACACCAACGACCAACCTGAAAAACTTGAGCAATGAATTGTGAATCATAGGCGGAAACATGTCCGTCAGGCCACTCGGAAATCAGCCGGCTCTGGCCCCCCTCCGCCTCCGGCTTTCTATCTACAAACATGCGCTTGGGCTTAATGTTCAGGGGGAGCTTGGTCAGGTCCAGCCGGCGCTGGTGTGTCTGCTGATGGTAGCAATCTGGGCAACGACAATGATCGCGAAGCCAGAAATATCCCAGATTTAGCTGCTGACCGTCAATATCCACCACCGCGTGCGTTGCCTCCTCTGAGCTCAGAGTCATATTCCAGATATAGCGGCGGAAATCGCGGACTAAGCCGCGCCGCAAACCCACAGACAGTAGACTGTTCACTGTGGGTGGCATTATATAGTTGGCAGTGAATTTAACTGGAAATAATTATTAATTTAATCTAGATTTAATCTAGAAACTAAAGTTAAGTATTGAACTTAAACTGGAAACTAAGTAGAATAAACTATGTATGTATATAAATTAAAACCGTGAGAAGCAGCCGACTTGCAAAATGATGGAGAGGCTAGAACTGGAGAAAATTGAAGTATTAAGTAGAAATATTTACATGTGTATATATATATATAGATAATGAAAATATTGGCAAGCTAAACAAATAGCCAGAGGCAACATCCAATAGTCTGGGAGCTGGAGGCTTTAATATATTTTCAAGATTTGCTAATATACCAGCAAGTAGACAATGTTTGTAGCTAGGAGCAATGCCTAGTCCCACAGAATTCAATTTGATGAGTTTTTACCAAATGCATATAATGAGTTATTAGTTCATTATACCAAGTGGAAGTAAACATGTCATTATATAACAACTTGGCAGAAGTGAATACATACAGAGGGTCGAGGGACTCTTTTATATAGCAGGCGGGGAAAAAATCCGCATTTTCATATTTCGTCATGTAGCTCATAGACTATATACGTTTACACAGGAAACCAGAAAAAACTGTCGTAGGCCTAACCTTGCTCAAAATGCTGGGACCGGTTTCATTTCGCTATCTCTTACCATTTTTTGGCGGGAAGCCAAAAACTTGCCGGGGGAAAAAACCCATTTGGGGGAAAAAAACCCATGTGGGGGAAAAAACCCACCCCATAAATCACCCGACAAGTGTGTTAGCGGTAGTTTTTCAACGCTATGGCACGTATTAGGAGTAGTAGATGCCCCTGATGCCAAAACTATACGCAGATTTGCTATGGGGCCTCAGGTAGACAAGTTTGAAAACGGCCCTTCGCAGCCCATTATAACATTTTGAATTTTCAGATTTGAAAACAAAACACCTTAATTTCGCCTGAAAACGTTGAAAACAACTAAAAAGTTGCTATTACGTTTCAAATACATGCAAAATCTGCACTTTATGGCTACTTTTTACGCCATCGACCCTCCATGGAGGATACCGTATGTGGGTGTGACTGGTCGTGACGGGGATATTTTACTTTCATTCGGTTATTTGGCGTTTATACAAGAGAAATTAACAGGTTATAATTAAAAAAATTTTCAATTTTCACGCAACTACCAATCAAATTTCGGCTGGTAGTCACGTGGATAGCTGAGAACACAGTTCGGTAGATGTAGATTCGACAGATGTAGATTATATTCTTTCAAATCAATGAAAACCGGCTAAGTTAAAAACCGTGTTTTGGCAAATATTGCTTTGCAACTTTGCAGACTGGTCAAACTGAAGAATAGGGGGAAAAATTCTTTTCGGCTGCCACGTACTTCCCACCCCATCTAATAAAAATGTAAAACACCCATTTTTAGCCAAGCCCCCAATCTGAAATCGAGCCTAAAATAGCTGTTGCCCCTTTTAATAAAAATCTAGAGTGAAATTGGTGTTAAAACGTCCCTTAGGAGTGGAATAAGTCGGAAAAACAGCATTTTGATGATCCGGAGTTCCCCTATGGCCCGTATTCACATACTAACGCCAAGCGTTTGCTAAGCGCTAAGCGCTTAAGTATGTTTAGCATGTTAGAAGTTCAAGTTTGTGAATAACACAGCGCTACAGCGCTTATAAGCGCTAACACTAAGTGTAAACACTAAGTTTAAGCGTTAGTGTTAGTATGTGTATACGGGCCTATATCCCCCAAACCTAGAGGGGGGTCAAAATTGAACGCTTTTTCGAATAGGGTAGGTTAGAAGGTTTGTAGTATGTAAATTTTAGCTGGAAATCAAACTTCGTCCAAAAAATTAAACTTCACATGACTCATGATTCTCATAATGCAGAACTTTGTTCAAATGCCCGCAATATCGAACATTCTTAACCATATAGGGAAACCTACTTTAGAAAAGAGCCATTTGCAACCAACAATGAGGCAAAAAGCCTAGAATGAAGTTTTATTCCACTGTTTTAAGAGCTAACACTGGCGTATATATAAGCGCCCAAAATGTAAAATTGCTGTCCGATTCCCCACATTTTCAGTGGCATCTGACGAATCTGCAACATCCGCACATCCGCATCAAATTTTTGCGGATGCGGATGCGGATCATCCGCGACATCCCTAATAAAAAATGACAAATTAATGAAAAAATGCAACTGAAATGTGTTTACTAGGCTGCAAGAATCACAAATAGTGGAGGAAAAGCGAAAAAAACTGTTCTATGACCATTTTTGCAGTTCGTTTTTTTTACCCCACCCCCCTCTAAACCGGGGCAAAAAAAACGAACACTGCACAGAACCCGCCAACCACGGTGCTGGTTTCCAATTCCGCACGCACACATAAATACATCACCATACAACCCCCTAATATACATAAGACAAGCCCACGCCACTTCTGGGCATAAGCAGAACAAAGCTCGTGAGATTGCCCAGAATCTTATCGGCGGCCATTTCGGGGTGGGTGCATTTGAACTGGCCTTACTTCAAATCAACCAGCCCGAAATGCCTGATCGTTATGATACCGAGTAGTGTTGAAGTACTTGTCACAGTGGAGAAACATCAGCCCAACAGGTTTTATCTGAGCTGTGGTATTGACTTCGTTTTTTTGCACCGGAATTCGTCGTTCGTTTTTTTACCCCGGTCCACTTGACCCCGTGACCCCCCCCCCTGAGCCTACTAATTTTTGACCCTCCTCCCCAGACATGCAATTTTAACAAATTGCGCGATGGAGGGGGCAGCCCCCCCCCCCATGGATGAGGGGGCGGCGACCAAAATGGGAGGGGGCGCACCAAATTCACGATAAAACACTATTTTTAGGTGAAAAAATGGTTCTTATGCTTTAAATGGTACGTTTTTATGTGTTATAATAGCTACACACACTGATACCAAGTTTAACGAAAAAGGACCCGAAAACCCTACCAAGGAGACATCGCTACTGCTAAAAAGTCGATAAAACGTCCTTTCGGAAAAAAATTTCGGGATATGGGGGGCACCCCATCTGAAATGTGGGGCTCAAAATGGGGGGGACGCGACCAAAATGGGGGGGGGGGGGGATCCAACCAAATAAGGGGACGTCCCCCCCCCATTAAAAATATGTCAGAGAAGGACTCCCCTCCCTCCCCTGGGACCGAAGTTTGAAGGGGGTGTTTCCCGATCCCACCCAAAGTATATACATGTATAATATATGGCGCAGATGTATATACATGGGGGTCTGGGGGCGGGGGGGGGCACAGTGGCGTATTTAGGGGGGGGGCTGGGTGTGCTGCACCCCCCCCCCTTTGCGGTTACATAAATACCCCCCCCCCCCCCTTAGAGGGTCTAAGCCCCCCCCCCCCTTTACGAAAATTTAGAAGCTGTCTAAAGTGCTTATAGTGGTGCGGGGAAAAAACCCTACGCGTTTTGCGGGGAAAAAACGCACGGGGAAAAGTGCTGGCCGAACCTTATATACGACGTAGGACCTTTTTGAGTATGCAGGTGGAAAGCGCATATCAAACTGACTTTATATACCTGTGAACAGGGTTTTTTTTTGGGTCCACGAGTGGGTCCAGACTCAAGTTCTCTTAACTGGACCCAGCAAAAATTAACCTGACCCAAGCCAGACCCAAGGGCGTAGACAGGGAGGGGTCGCGGGGGTCGCGAACCCCCTTTTTGGTTGAACCTTAAGAAATTGTCAACAAGGGTCCCCCCTTTGGTTTTTATCGCCCCGCCGAAAAAATTTTTTGATACGTCTCCAATTGACCGAATTTTGCCTGAAAATCAAAAAATTCTCGAATTTTTTTCTGAGGGCGGCCGTGCCCAGACCTCTGCATCTCTATGGCTGACTAGTCCTTGTTATCATCTTTCATCAAAGCCTATGCATCTCTACAAAAGTACATTATGCTGAATTTACTTGTATAATACACTGTCTGATGTGACGTTCCCATACTTAGTTTTTAATTTTCCTGTCGGAAAAAATTTCCGATACGTTTCCAGTTGACCAAATTCGGCGTAAACAGTTAAAAAATCTCCATTTTTTCTGGGGGCTGTCGCCCCCAGAACCTGTGACTGCCTGATCTTGCGTTTGCACTGCGAATTAAAGTGTTAAAATTACTGTAAATACTAAAATAAATGTCAAAAGTGTATTTTTACCCATTACAAAAAAGTCAAACCCCCGAAATTTTTTTCTGGGTATATACGCCACTGACAGCGGACAGTGATTTTATTTAGATTAAATGACTACATAAATGACCGCAAACTACGTTTTGCTATGTAAACTTCGCTAAAAGGTGTAACAAATCTTTGGTTCTGGCCTGGAGGCTGCCGCCCCAGACCCCTGCAGCTGTGTGACAGTGCTTTTGCATTTTATTTTTGTGTCGAAATTGCAAAAAAGTCTATATATATTTCATTCCATTACAAAAACTGGAAAATTAATTCCCCCGAAATTTTTTTCTGGGTACGTCAATGCGTACCTAGCACAGAAAATGACATAATATAACAGGGGCGTAGCCAGAGGGGGAATGGGGGAATTCCCCCCGCCCGAAATTTTTACCGACTGAAATTTTCCAACAAGGGTCCCCCCTTTGGTTTTCATGGTCCGGCCGGAAAAAATTTCCGATACGTCTCCAATTGATCAACTTTGTCCTAAAAATTTAAAACTTCCCCAAATTTTTTTCGGGGGCTGTCGCCCCCAGACCCCTGCCAATCTGTGGCTTAGTTTTCTTTGTTTTTGTCTTCTCTGGAAGCATGTGCTTGTATATAATGTTGGATTGTGCGCAATGTATTTGCTTTACACTGTTTAGTGTATCGTTTTAGCTGTTTTATTGTCACAAAAATGACAATTTTTAGTAAATTTACAGGTTTTAATGCCAGAAAATTTTGAAAAATTTGCAAATTTTACAGTTTTTGGAACCTTTCCAGCCCGCAATTTTTGTAACTTTCGGTGTTTTGACCTCCAATTTTACGTTTGATGCTGCTGTGGTCGAAAATAAGCATTGTTTTGACCGACAAATGCTAAAATGTGTCGCTTTTTGCGTTAAAATTGCAATTAGGTGCATACTAATACACTTCAAAAATTCGAAAAGTCATTCCCCCGTGTTATATAATATAAATGTCTACTTACGATTTACAACATATATATTCTTGACCCAGTCAGTGCTTAACTGGACCCAACGAAAATTAACCTGACCCAACGTGGACCCACTGTCGATTTTGAAAAAAAAACCCTGCCTGTGAAAGTTCAAAGTTTGTGCGGGAAAAAACCCTACTGCAGGGAAAAAAACCCTATTTTGTTTGGTGACAATTTTTTGCTAAACTCACCCATTGTTGCTACAAAAGTTGATTCATCTGGGCTAAAAACATGCGTATATAAACTTCATTGAAAACGCTGAAAACAACTAAAAAGTTGCGATAACGATTCAAATGCATGCAAAATTTGCACTTTATGGCTACTTTTTACGCCATCGACCTTCTGTGGGGGGTACCGTGAGTGGGTGTGACTGGTCGTGACGGGCATATTTTACTTTCATTCGGTTATTTGGTGTTTAAACAAGAGTAATTAATAGGTTAAAATTAAAAACATACAAAAACTGGCAATAGTACCAGAAAATACTATTTTCCACCCCAAAAGGACCTCAAAATGATAAAGTCCGACTGTTAGGCCCGTATTCCAGAATTCGATCGAGAAAGTGGCAGTTTGCGCATTTGTGCTATATAATAATAATAAACGTCTTTTTGCACTACCATGAGTCTTTTGGAGTATAGTGGTGCGGGGAAAAAAACCCTACGCGTTTTGCGGGGAAAAAAACCCTAGTGCTTCCTGGCCGAACCTTACGACATAGGACGTTTTTGAGTATGTAGGTGGAAAGCGCATCCCAAACTTACTTACCACACCAATTTCTGTGCAATTTTGAGGCCTGTAGCATTTTTTATAAAATTTCAAAATTTTGCATGTTGAAAAATTCCAAAGTGACAAAATTTTCCAAATTTTTCACAAAACCACTTTTGGCCAACGTTGTTTGCACTTTTCAAGAGAGTTACCTTTCCTCTATACTTCTGAAGCTCAAAAACAGTGAAAAACGTTGTGGTTTACCTGTGACAGTTCAAAGTTTGTGCGGGAAAAAACCCTATTTTGTTTGGCGACAATTTTTGGCTAAACTCACCCATTGTTGATACAAAAGTTGGGGTAAGAACTAGCGATCGACCGGAGGTAAAATTTTGCCGGAGCCGGAGCCGGAGCCGGAGCCGGAGGAAGTGTTTTTAAAAAAATTCAATTAGAAAAAATGTTGACAATTGTGAAAAAATTTTCAATTTTTTTTCGAAACAGCATTCTTTAATTTTTCAACAGTCACGCCCCATTTCTATACATATGTCGTTATATACACACTCATACGACCAGTATATATATATAGTTGGCCACTGACTGGTACCGGTTTTAGGTGATCTCACAAAAAATTTTCATCAACATTGACAAAAAGTCAAAAATTTGGTCAAATTAAGCAGTATATATAGCATTTTGACTGCGGTGCCAAGGGCGTAGTCAGGAGTCAGAGGGAGGGGGCTGTTCAGGGTGTTCGTCTGAACCTCGGACCTCACCTCCCCCTTTTAGTCAAACCTTGCAAAATTGTCAAGAAGCTTATTTATATACACCCAAAAAAATAGACAATTTGGAAAAGATTACACTTTGTAGAAGATACAATGTCATAAATGTATCTAGCTTCCGGGGATTACCGCCCCCTCTCACCTGTAATTTCGGCGTATACCAGTCGCGTAGCCAGGAAAAAACTTAGGGGGGGACAGATTTTTTAATTTTTGGGATGGGTAAAAATGAACTTTTTTGCTATTTTAACACAAAAATTTGCGAAATAACAGCTCATGCAAACATTGTACTAAATTTGACCGGCCGAAAACATCAGAGCTAAAAGTCAAGTTCAAGTCACTAAGTCACGTAGTTACAAACAAACCTATAGGGGTCTGGGGGCGGCAGCCCCTGGATTAAAAGTGTGAGAAACTTTTGTTTTTTAGGCCGAGTTTAGTCAATTAGAGACGTAAAAATACTTACTGCTAGAGAGGGGTAGTCACCGCCATTACAACTGGCAGTAATAAAGTACTGTAACCGACTAACCGCTTCGTTAACCTTGTGATTTTTTTCTCAAAATTTGAACTTTTTTCCAAAGTCTGAACAGTGAAAATTCTCCGGCTCCGGCACTTTTTTTGCCGGAGCCGGAGGCTCCAATCCGGCCGGAGCCGGAGCCGGAGCCTCCGGTCGATCGCTAGTAAGAACATGTGTAGACTTCATTGAAACCGTTTATTCGGCCGCAAAACTACGTTTTTTGTCGTTTTGGCCCATACCCCGACACCCCGTACGAAACCTGTTTTGGTGATGTTTCACCAAAATTTGGCATTTTTTGAAATATTTAGGTTTTAGCTGCTGCGTACCACCTAAATCCAAGAATGGTAGACGCGGGCGGTGTTTGGCCACCGTTTCTAACGCAATAAGCGCAAATATCTGTTTTTAATGCTTTTAAATACGGAAAAAATGCATATTTGGGCAGAAGTCATTTCTGCCAAAAAGGGTCGATTTTTGAAGATTTATTGTGAGTCACATGGGTGTCGGAGAAACGGTTTTTTTAGTCCATACTGCAGCCTAAGAGTTGTAGAACACGATGGAATTGAGTTTATACTCACTGCTAATAGAACAGCCGAAAAAAGTGGTGGGGTTTTTTTCCCCGCATTAGGGTTTTTTTCCCGCATAGGGTTTTTTTCCCCGGAGGTTTCGAGACTCATTACTCAGAAACGTGAGTAGTTACAATCCATTTTATTAGTGCAACAGTTAGGCGAAAGATGGCCGTTATAACAGCCGCGAGCATTAATGGATCCGATTTATGTGGAGCACAGGACGACCCGAAAAGTTGAAAATAGGGTTTTTTTTCCCGCACCACTATAAC
Source organism: Trissonchulus sp. WLG1_4 (assembly GCA_030248245.1). Taxonomy (NCBI): domain Eukaryota; kingdom Metazoa; phylum Nematoda; class Enoplea; order Enoplida; family Ironidae; genus Trissonchulus; species Trissonchulus sp. WLG1_4. The sequence goes on from JASANF010019783.1 coordinate 37,861, forward strand.
GCACTGTGCAGCGTATCGAATAAAACAAAAAATTCTAGATGCTGAGACGCCACGGCCAGGTCCATAGTTATTTAAAGTCCAAGTCCCCGACTCTCATAAACCAGAATTTATAGTTAAGCTCAGCTTTCGCACACTTTTAAATGGGCAAGGCAATGGCGTACCCAGGGAAGGGTGAATGGTCGGAATTGCCCCCCCTCCCGAAATTTTTTCTAATTGCACAAGGGTTCTCCCTTTTGCTTTTATTGCCTGGTCGAAAAAATTTTCCGATACGTTTCCAATTGATCAAATTTGGCCTAAAAATAAAAAATTCCCAATTCTTTTTTATTTAGTAAAGACAACACAATGTAGAACAGAGGATTTCTGTGGGGCGAGTGCTTAGTGGCGTACCCAGAAAAAAATTTCGGAGGGAATGACTTTTCGATTTCTGGCATTGGATCAAATTGCCCTTTTTGGCAATTTTAACACTTATAAAACGCTTTACAAGCGCAAGATTATTAAACCACAACGCTGCAGGGGTCTGAGGGCGGCAGCCCACAAAAAAAATTGACGATTTTTTTAAATAGTTAGATCGAAAGTGTCAACTCCTTGATTGCCTGTTAAAACCAATAAAAACAAACAAGTATCAAAAAACTACAAAAATTATTACAAACAGCGAGGATATGTATGCATATATAAGCAATATTTTTGCCTGATAATTAAAGGAAAATTGGTTCAATTTTTGGTGAAATTTTTACGAAAATTGTAAGAAAATTCGTGGAAAATTTGATGATAATTGGATGATATTTTGTGGAAATTTGTGTGAAATTCGTGAGAAAATTGTAAGATAATTTGTCGAAAATTTGACGATAATTGGATGATAATTTGAGGAAATTTGAGTGAAAATCGTGAGAAAACGATAAGATAATTCGTTGAAAATTTGCTGATACGTTGATGATCTTTGATCGAAATTTGGATGAAATTTGTAAGAAAAGAGTCAGATTAATTAGTTGAAAAATGGTCAATAACTTCGGGTTATTGGTCAAAATAGTGGGTGATCTTCGCATGAACGCTGTAAGTTGTCAGTTTTGCAAATAAGATCTTATAATTTTCTTGCAATTATCTTGCTGTTTTCGGGGGGTTGGGTTTCCTGTGACCCCTTCCCACACCATCCACTAAGTGCTTAGTGCTTAGGGAGCTCCCGAGGTCCCTAAACTTAAGCGCTTAATTCTAAGCCAAACACTAAATTTTAAGTATGTATGTGAATACAAAATTGAAACGCTAAGTTTAGCGTTAGTGTTTGCTAAGCGCTTAAATAAACACTAAGTATGTGAATAACACTTAGCGCTTATAAGCGCTAACACTTGGTGTAAACACTAACTTTAAGCGTTAGTGTTAGTATGTGAATACGGGCCCCTATATCCCCCAAACCTAGGGGGGGTCAAAATTGAACGCTCTTTCGAATAGGCTAGGTTAGAAGTTTGTAGGATGTAAGCTTTAGCTGGAAATCAAAGTTTGTCCAAAAATTAAACTTTACATGAAATTTTTTGCGCAAAATTGGATTTAGTCAAAAATATTGCATCAAATGAAAACCTGCTGTTACCATTGAAAGAGCAACTTGTAAGCTACTAAATGCTGAAAAAATTTTGTAAATCGGTTCATGCTTTGAAAAGTTACAGAAATTAACATTGAAATGAACTCAGCGCATGCGAAAACCTATAAAAACATGTTTTTACGTTGAAAAAATGTTAGTTTGAATTTTTCCCCCCCAACCGAATCTGCACCGGGGGGGTCTGGGGGCGGCAGTCCAAATGGTCGACTGTGGCTAATTTTATTATACAGAAACTATAAATTGGCCGAAAATTGCTAACATGTGTCGTTTTTAGCGTTAAAATAGCAATTAAGGGGGTAGTGTCGCGAAAGCAGTCGATTTTGCGTAACTATAAAACATTTTCAGAAAGAGATACGACATCGTTCTTTATATATTTTGAAAATATATGTTGAGGAAAGTATTTTCGCAAAGTTTCATCAAAATTGATGCAGTATACTGTTTGCAGTGAGGTTGCAAAGTCGGAAAAATGACGTTTTAAAAACCTATTCACATTCGATTTTTTCGTCACAATTATCAACTTATTTGTTTAGTTTGTTTACACAGACTAAAAGAACATATGTTGTAGTTTATGCACACAAAATTTAGTGCAAATTGCTAGAGTGGTTGTGGAGTAATACCTATTTGAACTGTAAAACAGTCCGTAAACAGTGAAGTACTCACAGCAATAATGATAAATTGTGAAAAATTTAGACGCTTATTTTAAAATCAAAAGAAAAACGAACCTTCATTTTTCTTTTTTCTTATTTGTGGCAAAACACCGTGCGTCGACACGTTATGTGTGCTTCACAAGCTGGCCAATCTGATATCTGGCTGAATTTTTTGAATTTTCATGTCCTTATTGTGTGATGTCTGGCTTACAATCGGTGATTGGTTCAAGATATTGGTAGATATTGGTAGTCTACTGTCTGGCAGTATATACTTATTTAACACAGTATAGCATTGGACTAGTTTCTCAGTGAACGTACAAGTTCAAAGCAAAAAGATCTCTTTTTGCAACCTATGAGCAAAACTGCTTTGGCGACACTACCACCTTAAATGCATTTTTAACGTTTTAAAACAAAGAAAACTCATCCCCCCTCCCCGAAATTTTTTGTGGCTACGCCACTGCAGATTGGTGTAATAATGCTTCAAAAATTAAAATTAACAAAAAGTGAAAAAATCGTAAAAAATATCATGTATGCAAAAAAATACAAACAAAAAATACAAACATGTATGCAGCAAAAATTGTAAAAAAAATAGTATACTTTGTATTGAATTTTGTATTTTTTACCCTATCTAACTATACAAACATGTGAGACATTAATCAATTAGCACAGAATATGATAATAGGCCTGGCATGTAGGCACAAAGAAAAAAGGTATCTAAGCCGAAAAAACATCAACAGAATGGAAAAAACAACTTAGATTTTTTAAATTTTGAAGGTAGAATTTGTCAATTGTGGAGGTATCAGAAACACTTTTGTCAGCTTTTGAAGTTTCGGAAAGGGGGGGGGGGCTGCGACCCTCTAAGAGGGGGGCTCAAATCGCAAAGGGGGGGCTGCAGGGCGACACCCAGCCCCCCCCCCCTAAATACGCCACTGATATGCTCATAAAATTTCAGACTGATATAATGAGCGAGCTGGTCTCATTTTGCGAAAATTAGCCCTAATATGACAAAAAAAATAAGATTTTCGACAAAATTTGAATTTTTAGAAAAAGCTAAAAATCTACGTTTTTTCGCTTGCAAACTGCCAAAAATGAACTCACACAGGAAAACCAGGAAATCTGAATTTTCTGTAAAATTTTATCTGTTACAGATTTTTCAGATGTTTTTTACCCTTTCCATTCAGAGACATTTTACAGACTTTCAGAGGAATTTCAGACAAATTTCAGATAAATTCAAAGGAATTTCAGACAAATTTCAGATAAATTCAGAGGATAATTTCAGAGAATTTCACCCAGAATTCAGAAACTCTGAATTTTATCTGAAAAAAATGTTACATGCTTTTCAGATAAATTTCAGATATTTTTTACACGAGTTTCAGAGAAAATTCACGTGTTTTTCACATCTTCTGTAAATATCAGGTAAATTTTATTTGAAATTCGTGTAAAAAGTATCTGAAATTAATCTGAAAAACCAGTAACATTTTTTCAGATAAAATTCAGAGTCTCTGAATTCTGGGTGAAATTCTCTGAATTTTCCCTGAATTTCTCTGAAAATTATCTGAAATTCCTCTGAAAGTCTGTAAAATGTCTCTGAATGGAAAGGGTAAAAAACATCTGAAAAATCCGTAACCGAAAAAATTTCACAGAAAATTCAAATTCCTGGTTTTCCTGTGAGCGCATGCGAAAACCTATAAAAACATGTTTTTACGTTGACAAAATTTTAGTTTGAATTTCCCCCCCCCCAACCGAATCTGCACCATATATACATACATACATACGCTTCAAAAGTGCTAAAAATGAACTCAGCGCACCAAAAAACCTATAAAGTGATGTTTTTCGGCAACGAAAAGTCCAGCTGGAATTTTTCCCCCTATTCTTCAGTTGCACGTGCACCAATCGGCCCTTACGATGCTCCGGCCGAATAGCGCTTTTACGCCTTGATTTCAGGGGGGGTACCCCCCTCGAATCATGACATGTCTTGATTTCAGGGGGGGGGGGGGACCCCCCCTCCAAACCGGGAAGTGTCTCTACTTTAGTGAAGCGTGAAAAAAGTTGCAGATTTTAGAGGATATCACAGGAAAAATAAAATGTATGGCTTCTGGGTATATAAATACTCAGGTAAATATATATTTGCAGAAAATCCAAGTTTGTGGATTTTTTACAAAAAATTTATTTTTTTGTGGCTGAAACCCTTTATAGTGGTGGGGGAAAACCCCTATTTTCAACTTTTCGGGTCGTCCTGTGCTCCACATAAAGCGGGTCCATTAGTGCTCGCATGCTCGCGGCTGTTATAACGGCCATCTTTCGCCTAACTGTTGCACTAATAAAATGGATTGTAACTACTCACGTTTCCGTACATCACCAAAACAGGTTTCGTAAGGGGTGTCGTGTTATGGCCCAAAATGACAAAAAAAACGACGTTTTGCGGCCGAATAAACGGTTTTAATGAACTCTACGCATGTTGTTAGCCCAGATGAACCAACTTTAGTAGCAACAATGGGTGAGTTTAGCAAAAAAGTGTCGCCAAACAAAGTATATATATAGGGTTTTTCCCCGCAATAGGGTTTTTTTCCCGCACAAACTTTGAACAGTCACAGGTCAATCACAACGTTTTTCACTGTCTTGCGCTTTAGAAGTATAGTGGAGCGGGAAATAAAACCACTATTTTCAACTTTTCGGGTCGTCCTGTGCTCCACATAAATCGGATCCATTAATGCTCGCGGCTGTTATAACGGCCATTTTTCGCGTCACTGTTGCACTAATAAAATGGATTCTAACTACTCACGTTTCTGAGTAATAAGCCTCGAAACCTCCGGGGAAAAACCCTATGCGGGGAAAAAACCCTAATGCGAGGAAAAAACCCTATAACTTTTTTTGGTTGTTCTATTAGCAGTGAGTATATATAAATACAATTTCATCGTGTTCTACAACTCTTAGGCTGCAGTATGGACTAAAAAAACCGTTTCTCCGATACCCATGTGACTCACAATGACTCTTCAAAAATTGACCCTTTTTGGTAGAAATGACTTCTGCCCAAATATGCATTTTTGCCGTATTTAAAAGCATTAAAAACAGATTTTTGCGCTTATTACCTTCGAAACGGTGGGCAAACACCGCCTGCGTCTACCATTCTTGGATTTAAGTGGTACGCAGCAGCTAAAGCCTAAATATTCCAAAAAATGCCAAATTTTGGTGAAACATCACCAAAACAGGTTTTGTAAGGGGTATCGGGGTATGGTCCAAAACGACAAAAAACGACGTTTTTCGGCCGAAAAAAACGGTTTCATTTAAGTCTACGCATGCTTTTAGCCCAGATGAATCATTTTTTGTAGCAACAATGGGCGAGTTTAGCAACAAATTGTCACCAAACAAAATAGTTTTTTTCACCGCAATAGGGTTTTTTTCCCGCACAAACTTTGACAAGTCACAGGTCAAACACAACGTTTTTCACTGTTTTTGAGCCTCAGAAGTATAGAGGAAAGGTAACTGTCTTGAAAAATGCAAACGGCGTTGGCCAAAAGTGTTTTTGTGAAAAATTATGACAAGTCAAAAATTTGGAAAATTTTGTCACTTTGGAATTTCTCAACATGCAAAATTTTGAAATTTTATAAAAAATGCTACAGGCCTCAAAACTGCACAGAAATTGGTGTGGTAAGTCAGTTTGGGATGCGCTTTCCACCTGCATACTCAAAAAAGTCCTATGTCGTAAGGTTCGGCTAGGAAGCGCTAGGGTTTTTTCCCCGCAAAACGCGTAAGGTTTTTTCCCGCACCACTATATAGAGGAAAGGTAACTCTCTTGAAAAATGCAAACGGCGTTGGCCAAAAGTGTTTTTGTGAAAAATTTGGAAAATTTTGTCACTTTGAAATTTTTTAAAATGCAAAATTTTGATATTTCATGAAAAATGCTACCGGCCTCAGGACAGAACTGCACAAAAATTGGTGTGGTAAGTCAGTTTTGGATGCGCTTTCCACCTACATACTCAAAATGAGCCTATGTCTGAAGGTTCGGCCAGGAAGCACTAGGGTTTTTTCCCCGCAAAACGCGTAAGGTTTTTTTCCCACACCACTATAGGTGCTCTGCTCTGAAAATTTATAAAAAATCTTTCTGAATTCTTCCTTCAATGGTGCATTTTCTATATGTATATATAACGACATTATGATTGTTTTTTCAGATTAATTTGACAATATCTTGCCTTGGGTGCAGCGTAATCCTGCTTGTAGCCCTTCCAGCGACCATTCAATGAATTGCCAATGAATCGTGATAAAGGCGGTAACTTTTATGAGCAAAAAACCATTCCCGTTGAGCGAGGTGTTTTCGGTCGGATCGCAGCTTTCGTCCATTGGCTGTATTTGCAGTACTTGCTAGTCACTGCACTGTATATGCTCGAACCCTGGGAGCGTCTGTTGTTTAATTCGTTTCTAGTCCTGTTTTTCTCCATGTGCGCCTATTCTACTTGGATTTTTCTGCCCCAACATATTTCTACGGTGCTCTATTATTTGGGCCTTTCATCTGCAGTAGGCGTCGGCTCGGATTAATTTGAATTTTATATTCTGAACGTGTTCTGAATTATTTATAATTGTTTTTAATAATCTAATTAGCCTTAATTTGGGTTATTTTTCTGTGACTATGAGTGAAACGGATACAGCAGTTGAAGCTAAAGGAGCGGAAAAACCGGCAGAGGAATCTACCCCTAGTACGCCTGATTCTAGCGCGTCTGCTAAAAATCCCGGGGGAATCAGCGGGCCCAAAAAACTGGAAATTCTGCTCAAACCAGTGGGTGATACGCCGATCATGAAGAACAAAAAATTCATGCTGGATGATGACAAAAGTGTGGGCTGGGTTTGTCTCTGGATCAAGCGTTATCTCCACCTTGGTCCCAGTGACTCACTTTTCCTGTACGTCAACCAAGCCTTTGCTCCGCCCCCAGATGCCATCATGCGAAACCTGTACAATTGTTACGGCTCGGATGGGAAGCTAGTGTTGCACTATAGCAAAACTCATGCTTGGGGATGATTTGTTAGTCTGTGTTTTATGGCGTATATACATATAGTATTTAGTTTAGTGATGTGGATCGGATCGGACCGGTCCGAAATTTTGATGCCGATCCGATCCGGATGCTTGATTGGCGATCCGATCCGATCCAGGTCCGGATACGCCGATCCAATCCGATTCAAAATTGCGTACCTAACCTTGATGAAAGCTAAAAATCTAATTTTTTGTAGAAATATTGTTAAGTTTAACTTTTATAATAAGTATATTGCTATAAAAATTTAATGAGTTTGTATATGGATGATAAGATGACATTTTTGCAATGAGAGCTTATTGAACAATCCCACGACCAAAAATTATGATTAGTTGGAAAGTGGTAATGTCTTGAAAATTTTGGGTCACTACCGCAGGTCGTGGATACCCACGGATTGGGTTGGGTTGGACCGGAAAATTTGAGCCGTGTAGGTCAACCCTTGAGTACTTACTTTAGGCTGCACGGGTGGCTGCATTTGTCAAACAGGCGAATTGGGAAAACTTTTTCACGTATCCAATTTTTCAATCCAATCTGGGTAAATAAATTTGGGTACCATTTGGTTAAAGTAGGTAGCAATGTGAACAATGTACAGCTATACAGTGTACACTGTGCAAATTATACAGGGGTATCAGCTAAAAACGATCGATCATCAGGTACGGTATCTTAAAATGGTGGGTCAAGTTGGTCGTGGATCGACTTTGACAGCGCAAGTTAGATCGTGGGTTACCCACAAGTATCAACCCGCGGGTTGGATTGGGTCGCGTTTCAAAAATTTTGATCCGCGTCGATTCTGCCTATATGTAAGAATATGTGTGTATTCGACGCAATTTGTTTGCTTAATATACTGTTTTGTGTTACGTTTATATCATTGCAAAAACGACATTTTTAATAAATTTGCTGTCCGCATTGCAATATCGAAAAGCTTAGTAAATTTTTCAACTTTTCACTCTGGCGCCCGTTGCACAGTCAACAGTTAATCAACAGCTGAAAAAGCGGTGGTAAGATAAGCAATATTTCATGGTTCTTCAGATATAGTAAAAGATAGTAAAAGTGAAAAAATTTAACGTATAAATACTAAATACATATAGTAATATTGTTGGTAAAAACCGGCTTCGTGGCGAAAATGGACGTCAAAATAAATCTGGCCCTTCACAGGAATCGGAATTTTCTGTAATTTTTTTTCAGTTACACATTTTTCAGATGTTACATAAACAATTTCCAGCATTTTACAGACTTTCAGATGAATTTAAGATAATTTTCAGAAAATTCAGACAATGTTCAGATAATTTCACCCAGAATTCAGAGACTCTAAATTTTATCTGAAAAAATGTTACTGTCTAAGTTTCTACAGAAAATTCAGATTTATATACTTGTTTTTCTGTACTTTCCAGTTAAATCCTTTTGTCGACGTCGTTGTGTAGCTATCGATATGAAAATTGATGAATTTTTATTGAATTTTCGCACAATTTGCAGTTTGCCACCAAAAGTAGCAAACATTTAGGGTACCCCCTCCTGTGGCAGGTTTTGCACTGCCAAGCGCGTAGTCGGCGGGGGGGGGGGGTCGCGGGGGTCGCGACCCATCTTTTTTTGGTCGAACCTGAAAAAAATGTTTACAACGGTCCCCCCTTTGGTTTTTATCGCCCGGCCGAAAAAAATTTCTGATAGGTCTCCAATTGACCAAATTTGGCCTGAAATTTAACAAATTCTAATTTTCTTCTGGGGGCTGCCGCCCCCAGACCCCTGCAACTTTGTGGCTTACTATTCGTTAAGCCAGTGCATGTCTGCAAGGGTACATTCTGCGGAACTTACTTGTGTAATATAAATATACTGTCTATGATGTTTCCATCTTTTGTTTTACTTTGCTTGTCGGAAAATATTTCTGATAGGTCTCCAGTTGACTAAATTCTGCCTAAAAATTTCAAAAATCTCCATTTTTTCCTGGGGGCTGGCGCCCCCAGACCCCTGCTATCGGTGGCTTAATTCTCTTCGCGTTTTCACCACTGGCGACCCGAATCCCTCGGCTGTCTCTGAATTTAGGAAGGAGCTTCCCCCATCCCCTCCAACTGCATGAGTATCAAATAAAAGCTCTAATCCTTCCTTGCTTCTTGACATAAGTCAAAATTTGTCACTTAAAAAAAAGTTGTGCCCCAAAACATTGATTCCCGGAGCGCACGACTAAATTTTGATAAAACCCAAAATTAATCATAGCCAGCCGGCTCGGCTCGGCTCGGCTCGGCATGCCGAGCCGGCCGGCTCGGCTCGGCTCGGCTCGGCACCGAAATTCCCGGCTCGGTCTAACCCTAATATATATATATATATATATATATATATATATATATATATATATATATATATATATATATATATATATATATATATATATATATATATATATATATATATATATATATAACGCCATGAACTTAAAACGATTACCAATTACATATAAATTGAATTATGTAGAATAGAAGGATGGGAAATGCTAAAAAATGAAATATGAATTTTGAGCAAAAGGTATATATATGCTAAGAAAATTGGAGGGGAGGCAGGGCATTACATTGCAAGTGCATATTGTGTGGGAGGGAGGCGGTTGTAGATCAAGTGTGATTCGTGCAAATAGCGTATTTATATCCTTGTGAGTCGGTTGAAAATGAACGTAACTGAAAATGACTTCATTTTAGTCCGAATAAATCCGATATCAATTATTATCAATATGTCATGTTAAGTCAGCCATAATACTATTATTGTAATCTGGGTTTTTTTCGCCGGCAAATGTTCGCAATTTTGCGAAAAGCTTGAAATTTTTTTGGCAAAATCAAACTTTTTTCGCAGACATATTTTTGTTTCTTAATGCAGTAGATTTTACATTTAAATGAATAAAATAAAACATTATTTCGTCTAGACAGGATTAAGACTGACGCAATTTTTACTTTTTTTAGCCAAAAAGCAACGATTTTGACATTTTGATTAAAATTTGTGGAGCCGTCCTGAGAATTTTGTGTAATTTTTCAAAATTTTCACAATCGATGCTCAGCCGTAAAGAAAAGAAGACCCGGCCAATGACTACGTTAGGCCCGAAAATGCTAATATTTTGAAATGTTTCTTAATTATGTCATTACCGACCCCTATTATACTGTCTATTATTGTTACATCAGTCGGCGTGATGATACATGGAAGAAAATGTGTCCCATTTACAGTCACTAGAAACATCGAGTCACAAGGTTGCACGAGTCCGGGCCTCAGGGATCAAAAAAACTCGGAGAAATTTTTAATTTTTAGGCCAAATTTGGTCAATTGGGGACGTATCGGAAATGTTTTCCGACTAAACCACACAAATTTGCGCATGAATCTTACGAGTTCATCTCCACCGCGTCAAAATTTTTTCGCAATTTTGCGAAAAGGTTTGAAAATTTTTCGCAATCTTAAATTTTAAATTAAATTTTTTTCCGCAATTGCGAACGTTTTTGCGAAAAAAACCCAGATTGTAATGTGAGTGAGTACTGGGCAAATATTAGGTTTATCGACATGTTTCCTAAGATGAATCGGGAATCCCTTACACTGATCAAGAAAATGTTCACAACAAAACAAAAATACAAAATATATACTTAAAAAAATCTTGTCTTAGATTGCCAAAAATTCGTTAAAGTAAGCTTCATATAAATAGATTCTCTAAAATCAACAGATTTAAATATCCGGTACATATATATGACCAGAAACGTACAGGAGCAATCAGCGAGGGGGTGACTGACCCCCGGCGGTGGGGGGAGGTGGGCAATGCTTTTTTCTGACCAGAGCCGGAAAAATTTCAGTATTGTGATTTCAAACTCATTATCGAGGCACTGTTTAGGCCACAGCCAGCTAATTTTCACAATTTCTCGATTTTTTATCCAATTTTGGTGCACTTTTTCGGCCATCAGAGGGGCTGCCTGCTGTCTGGGGGGGGGGGTAGGGGGGCGTTCCCCCTGAGGCGGGGGTGTGGTGGACAGCCCACCACCACCCATGTGCGTATGTTATATACTGACCCACCGGAACCAGTAAATTGTCCAGTATTATGGTTGCATTATGTACAAGATAACATCTAATGAAGTGAGAAATAAAAAATCATCTGAAATGGTAAATTTTAGTTAATTGGTCACCAAAAATCTTTCCACGGGAATACTGTGGTGGTAAACTGGTATACCAAGAACCCATCCAATATTTCCTGACTATTTGTATTCGTTAATCGCTGGAAATATATTCTGTATAAAGAAATATACACAATGCAGACAATTATATTGCACAGTATGATTTGATGGTGTCGGGTTTCAAAAGCTAATCTGAAAACTTTTGATATGCAAACGATTAAATGCCACGGCGAAACGAATAATCGCGTTCTAAAACAAAATTTTGGCAAATACTCTTAACATGGTCGGTTGAACCAGGAGACTACACGAAGTCAAGAAACGGTCCTAAAAATATAAGATTAGTTGAATCTACATACCTACATGATTGGTAGTTGGTACATACCTAATGTCTCACTCAAAAAGAGTATTCATTTATGAGTGATATTTCGGCAAAATTTCACTGAAATTTATCAACAAACTTTCCAATTTGAACAGTTAGTTTTCACGACGTTTGCCAAATCCACCAGAATTAGCTCTAAAAAGTCATAATAAGTTTTACGACTAGCGGGTTTACAAATAGTATTTTCTTTTATAACTACTTTTATGAATAAATATAACAAGAATAGATTAAAAATGGATCAAATTAAATTTAACAACGTAATAATTATGTAACACGATTAACGGAAGTTCACAAATTTTGGCACAAGAATTAAAAAGTCTTTAGGTGCTGCATTGCACGTGTTAATTTTAAGGCCGGATTCAGACACTAACTAAAGCCAAT
>JASANF010019783.1:55000-58506 GCA_030248245.1 Trissonchulus sp. WLG1_4
GAGGAAAGCATTGGCCAGACTGAGCAACAAAAAAGCACCTGGGCCAGATGGAATCCACAACGAATTCCTGAAACATCTCGGCCCCACGGCTCAACAGCGGCTACTGATATTTTTCAACGCATGCTGGGAAAAAGGAGAAATCCCTGAACAGTGGCGAGAGGGAATCATCCCTGTCCTGAAACCTGGAACAGATAGCTCCCTACCAAGCAGCTACCGGCCTATCACCCTACTTAGCTGTCTTCAAAAGACCATGCAAAGAATGGTTGGTGCGCCTCATCTACTGGTTAGAGCAGCACAACTCTCCTCGGCCCAAGGCGGCTTCAGAAGGCACCAAAACACAATGCAACAAGCAATGCGCCTCGCAATGCAAATCGAGAAAGGCTTACAGGAATCCCATGCAACCTTGGTGGCCTTTGTAGATCTCACCTCAGCATATGACCGGGTATGGAAACCAGCGCTATTGAAGAAGATGATGGACCTTGGCATACAGAGATTCATGTTGCGATGGATCAATTCTCTAATAAAGGAGCGCTCCGTCAGAGTGAAGGTCAATGGAGCCACATCATCGAAAACAACAATCCCAGACGGAGGCAGCGTTCTCAGCTCCTACCTCTTTTTAATCATGATAAATGACATCACCCAAATTACCTCAGCAGAGCCCAATGGCGAGGCTGGAATGTCCTTATTCGCTGATGATATAGCCATCTGGGTGACCGACGAAGATATAGGAATGGCTCAAGCAAGATTACAAAGCCTCATCGACGCTCTAGTGCAATACTGCCGAACCTGGAAAATGACTATAAGCATACCCAAAACCCTGATCACCCTATTCACCAAAAACACCCATGAACAACCGGAAGACACCCACATCATCGACCAACAGCCGCTGCAAGTTAAAAACGAGGCAACATATCTGGGCATCACCTTCGACCGCCGCCTAAGCTGGAAGTCTCACATACAGCGAATTGTCCAAAAAAGCAACCAGCGTCTGCAACTGATCAAACAACTCGCAGGGAACAGATGGGGAGCGACGACACAAACCTTAATGGACATCTTCAAGGCGATAATACGCCCAACGATAGAATATGGACAAGAACTATGGGGGACAGCGACTACCACCAACAAACGCCCAATTCACAAGCTTCAAAACAATGCTTTGCGATTCATCACCGGCGGAACAACGACGACACCTATAGCCGCAATGCAGATCGAAGCGAACCTTCCACCGCTTGAAACAAGGCAATCACAAGCCATGGCACTGCAAGCGCAGAAACTCCTCCACCTACCGGAACACTCACTGGCCCGAACGGAATTGATCAATAACCTACACATCGACACCGGTGCTCCTCCACAAAAAAAATTAAAGACCGCCAAGTCCTCAGAACAACTACTACGCGAAATTGGAACCCTCGATGAAGAAAGGCAGACACTGTCTCCAGCCGCCAACAGCCCAATCTCTGCGCCAAACCTCATTGTCAACAACTTTCTAACTAATATTTCTAAACAGGACTCGACAAGTGAACAGAGGACGGCTACCCTGCAACTGCTCGCAGAGTATCCTAGAAGTCAATGGAATCGTGCCATGTTTTTTTTTGCGTAAAATACTGCGTATTTACGCAGTGAACCTTAAATTTACGCAGTCAAAAATAAAAATACGCTGAATTTACGCAGCCTTCATGTGCCCACCAAGCGGCAGTAAATCAAGCTTAGCCGAAAAAATTTTCCGATAGACCCAGACCCCTGCAACTTTATGCTGTTGTGTTTTTTGCTATTGTCTTTCTTGCAAGCGTAGGCAAGTGTACATGGCTGCATTGTGCACCATCTATTTGCTTAATACACTGTTAGCATCACACATGTGCAGCTAAGGAAATCTGTTGGGGGAGCCGTCGACCGGCGGGGGGGGGGGTGCGGAGCAAGTTCAAATTTGCTCCCTGGCCGCTCAATTTACCTTCGTGAGCTACTTTCAAAAAATTCTGGGGGGGGGGGGGAGCGGACCTGTCTAGGGGGGAGCGGGGTCCGGTTGGGGGGGGGAGCAATCCCCCCCACGCCCAGGTATGGTTAGCATACACGTATGAGGGGGGATCCTTTCTAGTAGGGTGGGAGGGTCCCAAAAACTTGGGTCAAATTTAGTAAAAATGGCACTTTTTTGGAAAAATTTTACAAAATTTTGCAAATGTAGGGCATTTTTAATCAATCGGGGGGCAGGTTCCCCAAATTTGGCCGAAGAGACCCCCCATAATTTCGTCCCCGTTACATGTATGGTTATTAGTGTATGTTTTGCTGTTTATCGCAGGGAAACGGACATTGACTGTCCGTCATAATGTCATGTCTAAAATCTCTTTTTTTAGCACTTTTAGTTTTGCTAGCTTCTAGATCCTCGCGGGCAAGCCGGTTGTGTGGTTTATGTTGTTTTCAAATCTAGGTTAACTTTTGACTATGGCCAAAAAATACCACTGTTTTAGAAGAATGTTCTAAGATGGGTAGTTTTTTAATCACATTCCAGTGCTTTTTTTAACACATTTTAAAGAATCGAAAAGTCATTTCCTCTGCCTGAAACTACGCAAAAATGGCGCATTGGGCATAGTTCAGCGTACCAAAAACTTTCAAATTAATAGATGTGACCAAAACTCGCTTTTTGACGTCAATTCCAGCTTAATGTAATGTTTATTGTATTAGAATTGCTTGACACGCCGTCTAACTGCGTTGGCAATGTTTTTAACCACTTATATACTAGTTTTGGAAAAATACGCAGTCATTTCTAAAAATACGCAGTAAAAAATAAAAATACGCAGTATTTACGCAGTGCCGATTTTCAAAAAACCCTGAATCGTGCCTTCACCGATGGCTCTTTTGACAAGAGAAAACAAGCTGCGGGTTCTGGATGGATCATAGAGACCTCAGATGGCATCACGAAGGCAGCCAGTGCCCCAGTCGGAAGCAGAAATATTTGCTATCCAAAAAGCACTTGAAGAACTCCTGCTTCTGCTATCCACGGACAATACCCACCCAATCCTCATATTCTGCGACTCTCAATCAGCTCTCCTATCCGTTGAAAACGGGGATTCGACAATAAACCAACTAGCCACGGCCCTAAACAGGGACATCCACATGTGCTGCATCCCGGCCCACTGTGGGGTTAGGCAAAATGAGCAAGCCGACAAGCAAGCCAAAGCCGCGCTGGCCCTACCCCAACACCAACGCCTTCTGTCCTTTCAAGCGGCCACAACAAGAATAAAAGAACACGTTCGGAACAAATGGCTACAGGACTGGGCCCAAGACACAACAGGACGCCAATACTACAAATTCAAACAAGTCCCTGACCCTAAAGACGCCATCCTCCTCCTTGACCGCATGGATTCAGTTACAATCTTCCGCTGCCGCACTGGCCATGGCAACTTCGGTAAACATGTTCACACTAAACTGAAAAAACAACCGACTCCAGACTGCAAATGTGGCACTGGCGAAGAAACGCCGGAACACATCATCATCCACTGCCCCGCCTATTG
>JASANF010019784.1:0-90000 GCA_030248245.1 Trissonchulus sp. WLG1_4
TAAACAAGCCCAATCTGCGGCAAAAGCTTCAGTAAGCGTTAAGCATTCTTTTTAAGTAAACTGACCAGCGGTCAGTTAAAACCTGTTGTGCAGCGGTATCTCGTTATACGGTAAGCCTTCCTGGGGCCGGTGCTTAAAATGGCTTTTATCGCCTTCAGATGAAATATTGCATAAAATATTGCACCTCACTTAAACTTTGAATTAAGTTGTTTGGTAAGTAAAATTTTAGTGTAAATATATAAACCAGGGACACAGAAGGTTGGTTACAAAATGCAATAAAGTGACACAAGTGCGTCTACTGAGGAAGAAAAATATATTTATGATTTATGTTAACTAGACAAATTTTCAATAATTGGTAAAATGAATTATTAAAAACAGCAATGTTGATTCGAAAAAATGCGACCCGAAAACCGGGATCGAACCAAGGACATTTAGATCTATAGTCTAACGCTCTCCCAACTGAGCTATTTCGGCTACGATACACGATAGAATAAAAATCTTTAACAACAATCTATCTGCAGAAAATCTGATGCTCAGTTTGTAGTTTGCGTTAAATGTTAAGGTTGACAGCATATATAAAATTTTTTTGTTGTAAAAATATATTTTGAATTCTATTCGCAATTCAAGTTTTTAAGTTTAATATCACAATTTATCTGTTCAGTACTAATGATTGATCACACAAATCCTCAAACTGTCACAACAACAATCAACAATAGTGTTTTCCTGGTAACAACACATTTATTCAAACTCTTATGAGAGCTGGTTGGCTTAGACGGTAGCGCTGTTCGAGTTTAAAATCTGATGCCAGAGAGTTCGATTCCGTCCTTCACTTTTTTTGCGTTCCATAATCTCTAATGGTATTCCACTTAAAGTAGATGTTTTTCACTGCCCATGTAATTTAACACTGAACCCATTCAAACTAACGTTAGAAAACATTGCAAACCACATGTGACGCCCGCGCTGTTAGACTGATGCACAGGGTACACAAACCAACTGCTACATGTTTTCATGATTGTGTCTTGCTTTTAAATTTCAATAATACACAAACGCCAATTTACACTACCGAACTTTCTCCAGACCGAACTTGCTCAGAGTCAGAACCTGGTTCGGGGCAAATTCGTTCGATCGTGTCAACACACTCCAAACCCACTTCGAGTCCGAACGTGCTCTGAACCTGCCTAATGCTCGATTCATACTTCTACACGGACATTCGGACATACGGGCAAACGGACGAACGGACATACGGACAAAATGAACGGCAGAACGGCCGTTTGATTCATACTTTCGTCCGTTCAGCCAGCCGTATGCCCGTTTGCCCTTCAGCCGTATGTCCGTTCATCCGTATAAAACGGCACAATTTCACTTTGTCCGTTTGTCCGGCAAAGTTAAATTCAGTTCAACTCTGCCCGAAATTGTAGGACATACGAACAAACGGACATACGGCTCAAAAGTATGAATCGCACCTTTGTCCTTATGCCCGTACATCCGTATGTCCGTTTGCCCTAAAAAGTATGAATTGAAAAAACGGACAAAACTTGCTTTGTCCGTATGCCCTATGTCCGTTTGTCCGTATGCCCTATTGAAGTATGAATCGACCCTTAAAGGTTTGATGGTCCAGCGAACTTGCATTAAACATAACGTTTAGCAGCCAATTAGATTACTTAAAAAATTATTTCCCACACTTCTTGCGTCTACTGAACTGAAGTCGTTTCTGTTCGGTCTCCATCCAGCCTCATAAAGTTTTCGGAGTTCATTTTTGCAAACTTCCCCACGTATGTATGAAAAACATATGGACTTAGAAATTGGTTTTAAAGCAGTGGTGTTATTACAGTAACAGCGACTGGTATGATGATGTAAAAGCCGTATTTGCGACCGACAGCGTCGTCCGCGTTTACGTACGGTGTGTGACTCGCTTTCCAACAAAATAAGGATAGTCGCAAATATGGCGGCAAAATAATACAAAAATCTAAAAAAACGGCAACGTTTTATATATATAGTTCAGTCTATCTGGCTGTTTATAGATACTTCTAGCTAAGTTTTAATTGGCTGCTGAGCTATGATCGGAGCGCCAATGTTCAGACTAAGTTAAATCGTGTGCATAAAATAACTTGCTCCGGGCCAGGTTCGGAGCTAGTTGGATGCGAAGCCAATTCGGAGCAAGTTCACTGGTGTAAACTGAAATTAAACTGCGTGTCATGTAGCCCTGCCATGCTATCGGCACTAGGCGCTTTTCGCGATTCTCAGCCAGAAGATTCATACTGTCAGGTGCCAAATTGGGTACTGATGATCTCGACATGGCCAAACAGCGTGCAGGCTTGCCGCGCATTTGTTGCCATTGGTCTTTAGACTTTTTACATTTTTATGTTCTGACGTGCTTAATAGCAATTGGGGAAACATTGTTGCGACTGGGTTTGTCATATAATAATTGTCAGTTTGCTAGCACTTGTGTGTTGTGTGATGATATGTGCGCTGCGATGATCTGTGTCTGTCGGAACTGTAGCTGTGTATACCGTACGCGCGTGCTAAAAATCTGAGCGTGGTGGCAACAATAAGTATGTACGCATTCACGACATTAATCATGCTGCACGTTATTGTTGAGATGAGATCCTATAGGTATTACCACATACCAAGGAGAGACACGCACACACATCTAACGTATTTTAGGACCTACCTACTTTTTCAATGCAATTATACACAGCAAGAAAACATACGTGTTGATTTCAGCTGTTGCACTATAGTATATACGCGGCGGCTGAGACCGCCGCGTAAAAAGAAACCTTGCGGCGTATTGATATGTACGAGAAATAGGCGGCCCAGAGCACGCAAATTTTTTTAATGCGTAATTTTTGCGCCTATTAGTTACAAGAATTTTCTATACCCAAAGTTTTATTTTGTTTGTTACCCCTGAAAGTTGCGAAATTCTTATTGATTTTGAATTTTATCTAAATATACTTTACCATTTTTTAAAAATTGTTATTCTTGATTGCCCCTCTGAGGCGACAAAAATTGGTTGGCTTATTCTAGTCAACTGATCTTCGAATTTTTGAATTAATTTTTGATGAATCATTGGTCCGTGGGTTTAGTGGCCCAATTTCAATCCTACTGCCAAACAACGAAGCTTATGCTTCGCTAAGCAATATGCAAATTTCACTGTTTTTCATCGAAAATATAGCATTTCCTTAATGGCCTCAATTAAGATTTTTGATTGCAGCGCCAGCAGTCAACTTTTCGTGCATCAGATACAGCAATTTTTTGCAGTCTTTTGCTAGCTTCTACTAAACTCCGGACATTAAAGTATGTATGTTTAGATTTGGTTGGCCTGAGCTGGTATATGACGGGGACGGACGCATCTGCGATGGAGCACTACAGACAGACCAAGTCGCTCGACAACTGCCCCGCTCTCCTGAAACACAGTGGGTCATTAGTAAATTAACAATGAATGGTTACACATGAACGGGATAGGACTGACGGAGTACCGGAGTACCAACACGTGCGTCTAGCTCCTGTCAATCAGCCAGTACAAATGTCCTTATAGATGCAAGAAATTTCAGGGGTTGTGTATTTATTTTGTTCGTCGAAAATAAGCCTGAGCCTAAGCCTAAGCCCAAGCAAAAATTCACACACGCTCGTTCACACGATATTGACAATCCATAGACCAGCAGCTAAAAAGTTGACCTAATCTTACCCAATGTGCATTGGCATGGTATGTATTTTTAGAAATGACCCACCTTCGCCACCACAAGCTGACCTTTCTGCCCGGCAAGTCTATCCAACAAGCGGACGCCTGGATGTCTGGCGTGTTCAGTTCCCACCAAATTCAATTCCAAGCCTGCTGTGAACATTTTCTCATGCCGTAAGGCGCATTTTTTGGTTATGGGTTTTGTGATTTCATGTCCACTAGTTACCTTACTCATCTTCAACACAATTTCACAAAGAACACAGTAATATTGTCTCATGTACATACTTGTCGTTAAGGGCCGTCACGAATTTGTGAACATTACATTATCGTGACGGCAAGGTTAAATTAGTCACATAGTTAATGTATAGTACATCCTTTTGTGTCTAAATTCTGGTCGATCCTATACTCTTGGCCGTGGCTCATAAGCTGTACTGTACCCCTGTACTCCTTGTAATGTGAGTGTTTTGTTGTAGGAAGGCAGAGCGACACCTAGACGCGCTGGGTGATGGTTTGGTGGAGCCGGTGTATGCCCGCGACCCCCCGACCCTCAGGGTCTCTTTCAACATGCACTCAGACTTGTACAAGTACAGGCGCAGCGGACGGCACTACATCTGTACGTTTGTGGCAACCCGAGGGCATGCCTGTATATCTGTTGGCGCCATCAGTGCTGCTTTGCATAAATGCTTGTGCAGCTACTTCAGGCTACATACTGTTTTAGACAGACATGTCCGAAGACAGTCGGTGAGGGGGAGGTGCCTGCCCGTGGTAGAGGGGGGTGGTTCTGGTTTTATTTTTTCCGACAATAGCTTAAAAATTTAGCAGTTTTTCAGTTATTAACTCATTTTTGAGGCTCGTTTCTGGCCGCTTCCGGAATATTTTCCCGATTGTTGGATTTAGTACTAAATGTTGGTTGACCATGGCCGCTCGCTGTGAGGTGTGGAGAATGCTAATTGCTAACCACAACACCACAGCCCCCTATTCCTACTCCTGTTTCTCATTCACAGCACCATAACTGCATCTCTTGTCTATTTCAGCCCTACTGGAAGAGCGTTGGTACAGCTTGTTGATGCTTAACACCGGCCCTCTCCAATCAGAGCAGGGCAATCGCAGCCATCCCTTCGCTCATTGGCTGGTTATTAATATTCCTGCCCCCGCCTTAAATTCATTTGATGGTTCAGACCCCCAGGGAAAAACAGTGTTTTCCTACATTGGGCCGATGCCCGAAGACTCTAAACCCGTGCATTATGTCCTTTTGTTGTTCGAACAGGAAGGAAAAATTAACAATTATGATTATAGCAATTTTTCACCGGAAAATTGTTCAAGAATTCACAGAGGAAGGTACGGCAACCTTTGGCATTGTTTGGACTTTTCATGCAGTGATTTCATTCAAGTTTTATTCGCATCTAGGAAGGTGTATACTTAATTTATTTGTCCACCTCCACACCTATGTAGTACTGTTAAGTTATTTAGGTTTTAAGTTGAAGGAAGTTGATGACATTTCTCATTTTTACATATTTCTGCTTGAAACTAGATTGTGGGTATGTAATGTAACAGATTTGGTTTTTATTGCAGTGAAATTGGTGAAAATAAATACAAGTTTCAGTAGCAAAACGCAGTATAGGTATGGTTCAACTTTAGCACGTAGATTTTGGTAACTATACAAAATCAGTTTATCCTAAAAATCACAGTTTCTTGCCTCAGTTCCCAAAGCCTAAGTGATCCAGAGGCCTGTTGCTCAACTTTACAAGTCCTACAATTGTAACAATTGTATGTATGTATATACAATGGTTTTGTAAGACTTGTTCAGGCCCCGGATTGTAAGTAGTGTTGTGCATGTTTTAGGTGTCACTTCGCCGTCAGTTCCTTCATGGCCCGCTACGGGTTGCGTCTCCGCTCAATCAGTTGGTTCTACTCTCGCCAGGACTCATACGTGGTCTTCGAGAAACTACGCTGGGGCGAGCCCACGTCCATAGTCTGCAAAAAGTTTATTCCCGACTACCAAACAAACTGCACGCTCAAAGACAAGGGGGGGCCCAAGTCGGCCACCGCGGCCAAACGGGGTCAACTGCTGTCGCAAAGCTTGGTCGAAAGGTCAGCTGACAACTCCAGTGCCGCTGGGGTCAGAGGTCAAACTCTGGTGACTGGCCTAATGCTGCTTCTGGTCTGGTCTATGATGGCTAGATAACCACTGTAGTTTGCTAGTTGATCATTAGTTATATAATGGAACGGTGTTGTCGAAAGTCGATGAAAGCATAGAGAGAGATCCTTTAGCAATCGTGGAGGACAGGATATCAGAAAGCACTACAGGCCAACTTTAACACTGCCACCTGCGATGTCACTTTCACCAGAGAAATATCCGACAACAATCTGCTAACAAATACTCTGTGGCGTCACGACCAATCCGATTGGCTGAATTTATTTCTCTGTTTGTAACGGAACCTGATGTCTTTAACGTCCGTTTTTCCGCATGTAAAATGATTGATCAACGGCTTGACGATGTTCATGCGTTTTCAGCAGCTCTGCGATATTAAAACTTTAAAGTCATTAAAAACTTTTGTTTTGTATTTTTTGTGATTGTGAAAATATAGGCCTAATCACTTCTCTCAAACAAAAAGAATCAAGCTTGACTTTTTGCTGGGACCGATTACAAGAACTTCCCGAACTTAAATACGTAAATAAACTTTGTCCGAAATTCAGTCACCAAAAAATTTATAGACTTTTAAGGGGGTAGTGTCGCGAAAGCAGCCGATTTTGCGCGACTATAAAACTTTTTCAGTGAAAGATAGGTCATTGTTCTTTATATATTCTAAAAATACGTTTCAAGGCAAATATTTTTGCCAAGTTTCAGAAAAATTGATGCAGCATACAGTTAGCAGTGAAGTCGCAAAGTCGGAAAAATGACGTTTTGAAAACCTATTCACATTCGATAATTTCGTCACAATTAAAAAACTTTTTGTTTAGATTCTTTACACAAAGTAAAAGCACATATACTCTAGTTTATGCACACAAAATTTAGTGCAAATTGCTTGAGTGGTTGTGGAGTAATGGCTGTTGGAACTGTGAAACTGTGCGTAACCTGTAAAGTACTCACAGCAATAATGATAAATTCTGAAAAATTTAGACACTTATTTTGAAATCAAAAGAAAAAAGAACCTTTATTTTTCATTTTTCTTATTTGTGGCAAAAAATTGTGCGTCAAAACATTACATGTACTTCACAAGCTGGCCAATCTGATATCAGGCTTGATTTTTTGAACTTTTATGTCTCTATTGTGTGATGTCTGGCTCACAAATGGTGATTGGTTAAAAATATTGGTAGATATTGGTAGTCTAGTGTCTGGCAGTATTTATTTGACACCATATGGCATTTCACTAGTTTCTCAGTGAACGTACAATTTCAAAGCAAATAGTTTTCATTTTGCAGCCTATGAGCAAAACTGCTTTGGCGACACTACCACCTTAAGTCATTTCCATTTGTTTTAAAGTTTCAGCTGACAGTTGGTTAAAAATTCTAGAAATAGATTTTCACAGTTTGTTCGTAATTTTCTTTGTGGCGTTCAAAGTGATACTGTTGATTTGTGTGATAGGCTTGCAGAGAACTTTTAATTGTGTTTGTTGGTTTCTACAATGGGGAATTACAAAATAAGTTTTGGGACATTGTGTAAGTGTAACCGTTTGAGGCTTGTGCATGCTTAGTGCAGCTGTGTCATTTCTTTGTTGTGAAAATAAAATTATTTTACTTATTGTAATCGATCTGTATGCACTTCCTTTCCTTAACCTTGGTTTATAAGCTTGTGCAGTGACTTTGATCTGAATGTGCAACTAGAGCTTTGGGCGTAAGGTTGGAACCCGAAGGCGTGAACACCGCTGGATGATCCCCTTCAGTAAGTCTGGAGTCGAGGCAATCAGGCGATTGGTTGCAACGTACTCTTCTTCTGTCCGATGTCCGAATCCGATTAAATTGAACACAGGCCAATTTAAATGGTTTTATGGATCCCGGTAACAAGCAAAGTCTGCATTGGTAAAATCATAAATAAACCAAATAATCAACTTGGTTAACTGACATAATATCACAAAATTATTCACCATCTCCAAAACACTAGAACGATGAAAAAGTGCACCTGTCACCTCAGAGCCCATTCCTTGACCAACTAGCCAATTCGTCTTGCCTGTTATTTTAAATCACCTTTTTTTAACCGGCCAAGCCAGGAGGACACACTTTTGTCTGTATACAGCACTTGCCTCAAACTATCTTTGGCTCAGGCTAGCTTAGGTTTGGCCTCAGGCTTAGGCCTAGGCTCAGGGCTTCGCTTAGGCTTAGGCTGAGGCTTAAGCTCAGTCTTAGTCTAAGACAAACTACATAGTACAACAATTCTTCAAAAATTGAAACCTTCTGGTCACATGGCGATGCTTGAATCTGATTGGCTCAGAGCTCGAGGCAAGTGCTGTATATAAAAACGCTCGTAAAGGACAGACAAGATAAGATTACCAAGTGTTTGAGATCCTACGATTTGATAATTGGCTATCCGATGCATTGGCAGTTCCAGACTGAACAGACGAACACTAATCGGAATATCAGTGGTTCCTGTCTGCTCATCCTCCAATCAGAAACGGTAAAAAGTAAGACGTCGGCCCATATCTGCAAAATGATTGGCTGAAGATTATTGCTTTCTGATTGGACGGAAGGATTACTTGTCTATTTGCTGTTTTCTAATTTTTAACAGGGGGGCACATGAATACGAAGTGAAGACATTATCGAAGAATATTTATGTATGTAATGAAATTTTTTGTTTTCCAAGTTAATTGTTTGCTTTGTTTCTTTCAGGTTTTGAGGTTGGTTGAATGCGAACCTACTGAGCACTTTTTCACGTTTTTATTTACTTTTACTTAATTTAGTTAATTAGTATTTAGAGTAAAGTTTGACGGGAAGAACTTTGCATTTTGCTTTATCAATGCCAAAAATTCAAGAATGAAGAAAATTAATAAATTTCAAATTTAGTTGTTTAAAAAACAGCCGTTTGTCTGAAACATGGTAAAAATTATTGCCACCAATAAACAGAGACAAAAAGGCAAAAGATTTACGAAAACTAGATCACGTCTTGTAAGATCATAAATCAGCCGTCTTGCTAAGACTTGATCTAAGTTCACTGACACTGTATTTTGTTTCCTTCAGTATTTATACAGTCTGATATTCTGTAGTTTTCAATCAAAACATCAGTCTAACTTCTTTTTTCAATTCTACAAATTCCCCCACCATTATTATTGGATAGCCAGTGGCCAAGTGGTTAAGGCGTGCGGTTTCTAGTCTGCAGGTTTTAGGGTCGGATCGTAGTTATTCGGTTTTTTATTATTGACGGTTATATTTCACAAAATGACAATGCGGTGAATTCGTCTACTTTTCATTATGTAGTTCACATTCGACATGCACTGTATTTCGGCATTTATCTTTACTGACATACATAGGTATATGTAGTTTAATATGACGATTAAATCTCATATACTGTGTACCTTCTCCTTCATAGAAACTTTGCACATTTTCCTTTTACTTTCTGTCTATTTTTGTGACTAGTCTATCTAAGACGTTTACTGCAGAGCATCATCGTCCACAAGCAGACATCTTCCAAGTGGTTAAAAATAATTGAAGTTTTCACTTATCGCAAACTCAGAGTCTCATGCACAGTGGAACAGACTAGCATTAGCAATTCACAAAAGCTTGAAACTGATTTAGATTTTGTTTGCTTACACTTCATCTAGCAGCAGATTTTTACCTCGTAAAGTCGAACTTTCAGCTGGAAAATTAATAAAAGTTATGGTTGTTGTAAGTATGTGATGGTTTACTGTGTCAATTTGCTTTTTGACTTAAGGCCTATGTATTGCTGCTGCACTTTTGAACAAGTTCTATTGCTGAGTGAGCAGTAGTTTTGTATATTGCGAGGCTTGAATGTCAATAATCCTTGATCCAAGGTTTCTTTTTGAGATAAAATAATTCAAACAAGCTCTTCTGCTGAGTAAGAAGTGGTTACCATGTGAGTTCAGACTTCAGAGTGTAGGAAATATTAAACGCGGCCGTTATTTGTGGATAAAGTGATTTTGAAATCCAAATTTATGCACACATTTTACTGATCGTGGCTCCACAGCCTCTCAAACAGCAAAAATTGCTGATTTTTCGACACGTTTTAAATACTTCAAAAGTCATTACGTATCAAAATCATAAAAGCTTATGTTTTTTGAGCTCAGAATCGTAATCCAGAGTGCTAAGATCTTAGGTAACGTAAACTAATGTAGGCAAGTTCCATTCATTATTGTTCAAACAAAAGTATATAATCGTCCACACAATGCTCAATAAAACAAAGACGTTTGTTTAAGTGGAATGTTTCTGTCAAATACAAATTTTAATTGTTATGTAAATTTGCTAGCATATATTGGATACTCGGTATGTAACATGTAAGCACTGATTTGTGATGACTGATGAATCTGACTGATTCGGTGATTAAGGTGGTAGTAACGTTTTCGACAGTTCTGCAGGAGTAACACTCGACAGCTTACGATTATTTTTCAATCAATAATTGATAGTACGCATATTAATTTAGGAAACTATAAGTCATTATGAGATAAATGCATGCTAAAATAGCTTGAAACAATCACCTTTAATTTTCACAGAAAATATTTTTCAGCCAGTTACGACAATTTTTCGTAAATTTTATGTTTAGCTAAGCCAAAGTAGTAGCTAGTGAAAACGGCCGTTGAAATAAGAAAAAAATGACACACGGGCATGTCAAAAACCTTCCATTTAGATGCCAAAACTTATCGTTCCGCTTTTCACTTTTTGAGATTACATTTTTGAAGTCACATTTATGTAACATTTCTTTTTGAACTAAAGTACATTACGCAAAAGTCCGCAAAACTTGACAACTACTGGAAGGATTTTGTTCAAAATTTGGGATGAATTGAAACACATATGTGTCTACTTTATACTAAAATTTCAAAAATTTTGTTCGCTTAAATTTTGCGTTACATCAATTTTATTCACAGAAATCTGTAAAAATGTACTTCCGTGGACTAAATCTCATGTCTCGATGTTGCAATCATTTCATGCGTTATTTTACATGTTTTTTAGACAATTTCTGATGTGTCAATTTTTTTATTTGAACTTAGCATTTAAATTCACCCTGTTATTGGCTATGTTGGTGTAAATGAAATTAGTTGGAGTTACGCTGTCCATTGTACAAGAAAAACAAAAAAAAATGCAAAAATTCACGAATTTTGACTACTTTGACAGTGTCTGCTGACTAGCTTGTTACAGATTTATGCTAGATAATGTGCAAGTGTAGTAATGTAGTATGCAGTAATGCAGATAATGTGTAGAGTGCAATGTGCATAAGTGTAGTTTCAGGCAAGTTCTTTAACGTGAAAAAGACAGCTATTAAATTCATTGAGTCAATCAAAAGTTCTAGCACGTTATAAAAACTGTCGAAAACGTAACTACCACCTTAAACGTTGTGAGAACCGAGTTGAGTTTAAATTTAGTTTTTTAAAATATTTTATTTCATTTTATTTTTCCGTTTAGTTGCAGTTTATTTTCATATTACGGAATGCATCATGCTTTCATGTTAAGACTGACACTTCTGCTGATTAGCTCCGCAGTTTCTTTAACAAAAGTTGACCAGTGGCCGGTCAGCTCAGTTGACAGAGCGTCCGATTCGCAGACGGAAGGTCGGTGGTCAAGTCCACTCCGGCAGATTGTTTTGTGATTTTCCGCGTCCAGATATTTTCCGGTTTTATGCATTGCTATCGCTACAGAATACAGTAGCTGATCGACCTACCTGCCCTTCCAGTGTTAATTAACACTGGAAAATATTAGCTATATTCAGCTATTATTGCTATACGTACGTCCTGTCTTGTCTCGACCGAACTCTGAATATAGTATACACGCGGCCCCTAGGGACTTCAATTATTATCATAAAGTAACAAAATGAGTGCAAAAGCTTTACGTATTTTGAAATACTTTACGTAGGTCATTTTGAAGTTGTGCAATTACAAAACTTTTAGAGTCAATCATTTAAGCCCGGTTGGCTCAGATAGTAGATCGTCTTGTACATATCTACTGAGCATCTGAACTCCCAAATCAGACGGTCGGTGTTTCGAATCACCCCGGGTTATTTATTTTGACTTCGCGAAGTCCAGCGTTTTGCCTGCGTTTGCAAGTTGCATTTGCACAGTGAGACCGACCGACCTACCTACCTAACCAGTGTTATTTAACGTAGAAAAATCGACCTATCAGAAATTATAGGATTTCAGAAATCTGTATATAGTATATACGCGGCCCCTAGGGGCCGCGTAAAAAGTGGTTTAAAGCATTCATATTGCACTGCAGGCACCTTACCATTGCTAAGTTGCTATTTTACTTGTCTACCAACAAAGCTTTGATGTAGAGAAACGTTGATAGATACATTTAGAATGGATGGAAAGTGAATACATTTACTTGCCCATAAACACCCTGAACATACCATTAGCTAGCTTCGTACAACCGCATGTTAATTTCGCTGGTACCGCAAAACACTATAGGAGCTGGGCATTACGCAGGCATTAATTGCATCAGAGCGAGAGCTTCCGGTGCATAAACTGAGTTAATGTTGATCATTCCATACCCATGGCTTTTGGAAATATATGGAACCCATATTCGATAACACCTTCCCTTTTTGAGGCAGATCGCTGACAAGCCTAGGAATGCTCGACATTGTATGTACATACGTATGTATAACATCAACATAATAATATGTCCTTAAATGGTTATGGTTTGGATGTCTTTTTTTGAATAAACAGACAATAAAAACACAGGGTTCTTATTTACCGAAGTGATGTCGAAATTATGTTTCTTAGGGCCTTATCCAAAATTGGATTTAACGGATTAGATTTAAATTAATTTTGCTAATAGCACAGCGCAAAATGAAAATAACCGGCTGAAATTTTGCCCCACATGGCTCACATATAATACCTGGGTGTGTGCCAAGTTTCAATAAATTACGTTTAACTGACGCTGCGTTATTGACGAAATAAAGTTAAAGCTAATCCGATAAATCCAATTTTGGATAAGACCCTTAGTTATCGAAGTGATGTTATGTAAAAATGTACTAGTTCCTTAATGCATATTTTTGTTTCCGTTTGTTATCCGCTCCTACGCAAATCAATCAACCCCATTTCTGATCGGTTATGTGTATAGCTTTTAATATAGTTGAGTTTTTGGCATCAAATGACATTTAATGCGGTGTTCCAATTTTGGGCTTTTAGTCAGCGGTTAATTACTTCTTTAGATGTCCTTGCAAAGTTGGGTGGCTTCCCAGCATGTAATTAAAACATCAACGCACCAAGCATTTTCATAAAGTCTAGTCAACTGAGTTCATTTAGAGAAGGGACTATTGTAACGCAGTTACTGCCATGACGATGACGATACTTTTTTGTTGTAAGATTGCAGTCAGGTTCCAAGATTTACTATCGGCTTGAGCTATGTGTGAGAGACTATATTGTTTATAAGGTCCAGTAGCTATCTATTGGGTTCAAGACCAATATCATAAACCTCACGCATTTTCAAGTGGAACATATAGGAGTCCCTTTTTACTACTAGACTTCACTGGAATGATGTGTCCAATGAAAACACGCAGATTGTTGATATCTTGATCAATGCGATTTTGTTGACGTTGTTTTGATGAGTGCGATTTTGCGCGTAAGAGTCTGGCAAAAATAGTCTGATCGATGGCGTCATTGTAGGATTGTTTGCGTTTATCTCTTATTATCCGGTACGTCAATTCATACATACACCATGGTAGTGCAACCGTTGTATCGCACGCACAATTGTAAAAATTGAGAAATGCAGGCATTTCCAATGTGAGGAATCATGATTAATCTCAATTTTAAATTTATTCCTGCTTGTTATATACATGGTGCTTTTAGTTGTACTTTAATGAATAAGTTAGCAAGCATGTCAACATAATTAATGAAAAGCAAAGAACAAAAACAAATTTGATAACTCAAAGTCACACATGAGATACGTAGTACATACATGTGTGTGAGACGGAGTCATACAATACCAAAACTTCAACTACAACGTAATGTGCACAACTGGTGAAGGTAGAGTGACCGCCAATAGTTCGATTGTACATGTGTAAATCTTCTTGCAAAATTTGCTCTTTTTTGCATGATTTTCTGAATGGATTAGTGATTTTCTATTTATTACTACTTCAGCAGGAGCTATGGAGGCGTGACTGAAACACATCTGAGAGCTCAATTGTTAGTGAAGGTGGGTTGACAATTTTCGGGCGACCATCGAAGGGGACATGGCTGAAGTGGAGAGGGGGAGCAACCCCCCAGGGATATCGGAAGCAAACACAAACAATAATAACAAATATAAAACAGTTTAAACGTCAAGTTGGTTCTGCCCTGAATAGAGATTGGAATTACAGACTTGTTCGCAGACTTCTTTGGAGGGAAATTGGTTCAGATTACCGAGACAGCCAAGAAATGCAAAACTGCGACATAGTTCCACTCGAAAGTCGAAATACCATCGAACCAGAGGAATAGTCTCGTTGCAGGAAAATCCGATCTCGTAAGGCAGCTTGCAGATTATATCTGAAACAAAAAAAGAGCTGAATGGTGGCTAAAGGTTTTTTAACATTTTGTAGCAATTTCAAAAATTAATTTGAGTAATCAAATCAAATTATTTCCATTAAATAATTGTGACACTTTATAAAACCAAGTTTAAACATACTTAATAAAGGGGGGCTACCCAGGTCAAAAATCAAAGTTTTCCAATTTAGCTTGTTTTCACAATTGTTACATTCACAAATCACCTCTAGCTCAGAAAAGAACAGTTAAGCTTGAAGGTGCACCTTTGGTTGGGTGCGTTTGGCAGTGTATTTACATAGGCAAATGTGGGCAACAAAGCCGATAAACAGGCGTAAGTTGGACAAGTCTAATACAGACCAGATCTGAGTGACTTTACATTTGGTGTCTCTGTACACACAATGAGCAAAAATTTAGAAAAATTAATCATGGAGGTTGAGAATGAGGCATGATATTACGCTATCGAATCATGTAAAAAATCAACTTTGTCAGTATATTAACAAAAACGTTACTTGCGCCTATGATTTACACGTAAAATTGAATTTTTATGCGCCCCTAGTCAAAAACTGGCAATACCTAGCTTTGGTTTCAGTTTTTTCCATCTGCTACACTCTGTTTTGAGGAAAATTGGAAAGCATAAAATTTTCACTTATACAGGTAGCCCTCCACCCTTAAGGCGGCGCTCTGAATAACCGACCTATGGCGATAACATTTTTCAGTCACGTTTTCGCTGGTTAACTCAAGAAGAAAAGTTGTTTAAAATCAAACAAACTTTCATTTGATGTATGTACATAACGTCAAACTTTGTTCAACTTGAAATTTCAACTAATTTTTCAATGGGAAAAATCTTTAAATCAATATACCAAAAAATTCTGTATGGCTTTTGATACTTTTTAAAACAATTTTGAGTAGCTAAATGCTAGTTGCAACTTTTCAAAAAGTCGTTTGTGCAGTCGTTTGTGTAAAAATGCTCCCAGAAGTTTCAATTTTGGCAAAAAGGCGTGCCTGGTGTCTGTCTTGGCTGCACTTGAGCAAAAAACTTCGTATCAGCAAGAATAGACAAATTATAGCAATTTAATTTATTGGAAGTTACTCAGAGCGCCCCCTTAAAGGAACACACTAACACCGCTCGTGGGGTATGCGCTCGGCATGAATTTCTGAAGTTTTTGATTTTACGCTCCTACTACAAACATAACTTAAACGCTACACAACCATGCTGACTCCAAAGGTACACAAATAATAATATTTGGCAACGACTAATAGTTTTTATTTCTGTCAAATTTCAGCCCTTTGGCAAGCATTTTCTTTCACAGAGTCATTTCTATAGATTCACCCCCTATGGTTTGAGCTTAATTAAATCTAGCTATGTTTTTTTGTTGTAAACATTGTCCACTGTAGATAATTTAGTTGCATTTATTGGTAGTTAATTTGTAATAGTTAAAACTGCAGGTAAAATGATCAAAACATCGATTGAGAAGTTTGAAACAATGTATTGATATTTATCAAACTTTCTAAATTTGCATAAATATCTTTTCTTAAAACAAAAAATTTCAAGATAAAAAATGTTACTTTAGTAGCACGCTTGAAAAATGTAGCATTGTTATATCATGAGTTATACT
This sequence comes from Trissonchulus sp. WLG1_4, assembly GCA_030248245.1. Classification (NCBI taxonomy): domain Eukaryota; kingdom Metazoa; phylum Nematoda; class Enoplea; order Enoplida; family Ironidae; genus Trissonchulus; species Trissonchulus sp. WLG1_4. The sequence goes on from JASANF010019784.1 coordinate 15,915, forward strand.
TAAGAGAACTAGGTATATACAAGTTACATTGATAAGTATTATCAAGAGTACATAATAGGGAAGAGTATAACACTCTTCTCTATCCTAGCTAATCGGCCCGGACGATGCTCCGGCCGAAATAGCGCTTTTACGCCTTCAGGGGGGGTACCCCCCCTCGAATCATGACATGTCTTGATTTCAGGGGGGGTACCCCCCTGGTTTCAGCACGTTGCCGGCATGGTGAGCGTGAGCTGGTGGTGTCTTGATTTCAGGGGGGGTACCCCCCCCCCCTCATTTCAGCACACCACCAGCTCACCATGCTGGCAACGTGCTGAAAGCTGAAACCAGGGGGGCTACCCTCCTGAAATCAAGACACCATCGATTTCGAGCTGGCAGTGTGCTGAAACGAGGGAAGTGCCCTGAAATCAAGGCGTAAAAGCGCTATGTCGGCCGGAGCATCGTCCGGGCCGATTAGCTAGGATAGGTAAGAGTGTCATACTCTTCCTTATTATGTACTCTTGGTATTATGTGACTACGTATGTTTAAATTAAAAGTTCTCACACATTCAACACTAAGGGAAGTGTATCACACTATTCCTTATCACAGCTAATCATGTCGTAGCAATGCTTTGGCCGAAATAAGGGCTGAAAGTTCTGATTCCGTGGTTCCTTCTGCAAATTAAGACGGTGCCTTATTTAAGACAGGGGCTTTATTCGAGGTAATATGGTATGTTTTGATGCTAGAAAGGCTGAGGTAAAAATTATCGTTTGGTACAGTACAATTAAGGGGTGTCCTGAGTTTAGGAGGACGGGTAACCCCCGATCACTAGAAGACACTACCAATCTCACAGTGGTCTTACTGTAGTTGAGATTACAATTGGCTAGCTGTAGATCGGGTTGGGGCGGTTAGGTTATGAATTTTGCGACCCGCAGGTACAACTGGTTTGAGTGCAAATCATAAATCATAAATCGTAAATACTTTCGTGTTTAACCTTGAGGGACTAAAGCAATTTTTTATTAGACTCCATCTGTAACACAAGTTGCAGGTAAAAGAATAAGGCATAGTTTTCGTAAATGAGAATTAGGGCCTATGACACTCGGATGCTGTGGTGTAGTGGTTAGCATTCTTGTCGCCGACGCAAGCGGCCCGAGTTGGATTCCCGGCGCCACAGTTTTGGTCTCATCTTTTACAACAATATAAAATTATGCAACCAGCTCCTTAAACTCGGTCTTAAGTACAACCGGTTGTCAATAATGAGAGAGGATTCTCAAAGTACAGCAGCACCATCGGAATGACTCAGGCCCGATTCGAATCACCCGTCTTGGATCTACACGCCAGCACTCTAATTATGTCAACTATTACAAAATGAAGATTTGGTCTTGCTATAATAAAAAACTTATAAAAAGAAGATAATATTAATGAGGATGTTGATAAAATTAGCAAATTGTAGCAAATTCCAAATTTCACATTTTCCTGCTTATTACTTGAAAGTTCTAAATAGATACCTATAAAGTAAACCGCATTTATGTAATATATTATCCTTTAAGCAATAATAACCATTAAGTGCTTTTAAGATAGTTACTGTGATTTATATTTGGTAAATGGACTGTGTTTTTCCAGTAAATTATAGAGTTAACAGAAACGCTATTAGATTTTATGAATGGTGCATTCACCTACGCTACGCGCTACTTTTTTTTAATATTTTATTTGATGTCCCGGATAACGACGTTCTAGACTGAGTCTAAATTTTAGATAGTCTAAATTTTAGCCAGTGAGTATATACTAAATAAAGTATATAAATTACACAAATATAAATTATAACTGTTCTATTTTGGCCTTTTTAAATCAAATTCAGGTTACATTTGCGTGCACACGTTATCTGGTTTTTGTTATTTATAGAAGTTCAGCTTTATAACCTGCTCTGTTACTGTTCAACTTGTACTTGTAACCTCTGTTGTATGTTTTTACTCACTGTTTTCTCTCCGACTTCACTACGTAATAAAAAATTGCTGCGATTTTACTCCGTAATAAAAAATTGCTGAAATCGCAAAACGTATTTTACTTAATCCTTAATCTCAACTTTACTAATGGTTGAAAAAATTGTATCATATATATAATACAAGAGTTAACTTAGGGCCAATTCCTTTACCGAATTAAACGGACTGGACTTATTTCAGTCGGAGGTTTTGGACTGGCAAATCGGGTTAAACAGATTAAACGAGTTAAAATAAATCAGCGGCTCAATTTTAGTCTGACCCCATTCCAAAATGACGACTGGATTAAACGGATATAACATACGCTTAACATTAGTGTGCATAGTTAAGACCGTTTAGTCCGACTGAAAAGCAGTGCGCTAAAAGTTAAGTCCGTTTAATCCGGAGGTTTTGGAATGGCATTTTGAAGTTTAATTTTTAAACCGTTTAATCCGATTATAATTAACCCTTTAATCCGGTAAAGGAATAGGTCCTCAGAGTAGGTTCAGCATCGGTCGACAGCTAACAATGCTGCGCATAAACTTTTTCATACGTTTGACGTAGTTATTAACTATGTGCTCCTTTGGCACCAGCTTATTTGCTTCTAAATGATTCTAAAGAGCATTGAAAAGCTAGTGTGTTTATTAGAAGAAACGAAGATATTATTATAAGAAAAAAATAAAAAAGAAAAGGGAGAGAAAAAAAAAAAAAACAAAAAAAAAAAAAAAAAAAAAAAAAAAAAAAAAAAAAAAAAAAAAAAAAAAAAAAAACAAAAAAAAAAAAAAAAAAAAAAAAAAAAAAAAAAAAAAAAAATTTTATGTAGTTGTTGTTTGCCTCTGCCACGAGTGTTAGTTGGAGCTTTATAATTTACACAGTCATGCGAAAAAGCACACTTTTCTATTCTTAAGAATATATGTTTTGAGCTGTAAAAAACGATAATCCAATCAAAAAAGTACTTTACATTTACTTTAATTAATTAACTCCAACTATTTGTCCAAAAGAAAACTTTACGAGTCAGCTTAACTGCCCAAAAGAATGCATGACAAAGGCTGTTAGGGTCGTAAATAGTCTGTGTTATGGTTTCTGTTTCAACTGTCGTTGTTTTCACTCATACCTCACCCAATAACATAGGTGTTTAATAACCAAAAGGGGTAGTGACAGAAAAGCAGTGTTGTGACAGCAAATCCGTACATTTCTGCAGTCCCTTCTCCTTAGTCAGATTGCAAATTGATCAGAAAACAATTGTGTAGATAATGGGCGAACACTGGGTAATATCATAATATAATTAGATCATAATCATATCATAATACTAAGAGAGCATTCTAAAATTATGCAGCTAGCAATATCTAACACTACGTAAACTTTGACATTTGAGCACAAAGAAATTTAATGATTAAGGTTGTTACCTCATTCAATTTTTTATCCTCTGAACTATTTCAAGTAATTGTTCTGAAAAGACAGGTGAAAAATGGTTAGTTTCTATAAGACTGTCAGTTTGATATAAATTAACTGCTGATAGTTGCATCACTACTTCATTTTAATTTTCATCTCAACCTTTGTGTTTAACCTGTTTCAAAAAATTTCGATTTTCAATGACCTACTTATGCATCCCCATTTTGCCGTTGAAGATACCTTTGGAGCTGCCAAAAGGGAATAGTTTTACGCGGCGGCCTCAGGGTGGGGAGAGTCCCAAAAATGTTGTCCAAAGAGGTCTTTCCCCAAAACTTTGACCTCGTTACATTGTATGATTGTTTCATTGTAAATGCACTTAAATTAAAGCAAGTTACCTAAAATTATTTAAAAAGTTTGACAAAAGTAATTGATTTTGAACTTACTTTAACATAAATGAACGCCTGAGCTATATTTATACTGTAAGTTTAACTTAAATTGATGCCTTGGCCTTACTTTAACTTTAATTAAATGAAAATGGTTAAACTTTTTACCCATTTTCTAGACCCGTAGGTAATCCGCACTGATTACAAATGTTAGGTTTATCATTTATGTACATAATAATTAGCTTATTTAACAATAGACAAATAAGTTAACTAACTAGGTAATTAACTTAAATTTTAAATAAAAATGAATTAAAATGTAACTTTATTACCTAAATAAACAACATTAAAATGAAATGTTCTGCAATAGAATTTAAAAAAGAATGAAATCAAAGAATTTTGTTAAACAAGCCCGTTTAACTATTAACAGGCTTTGTAATCACATGAGATCAGGGCCGGCTTTCTCGACCTGGCCCGGCCCGGCCCTGATGAAAATTTTGTTCGGCCCGGCCCGGCCTTGCTCAAGTTTTTCTATGGCCAGGCCCGGCCCGCCCTGATCGGCCTTGATTTTCATTACTTGACAGTTCGATTGCCCTTGTCAGTTGAAGAACTTAGCGTGTTGCTAACAGGCTTATGCTAATGAATACCTACATAGCTTATTGTATGAAAAGTTCATGATAAAAACAGTATATCACTACATTTGTGGCTCCTAGTCACGGACATTCACACAATAGCTATATGGACAAGGGCGAGTGTGAAAATGCCAGCAAATCTAAGAATTTGGAAAGATTTTTAACATTACGGACTGTAAATTTAAACTGTCATTTTCACTTAGAAAAACTGCTTAAAAGGATACACTTAGCGTATCAAACAAACGGTGAAGAATGCACCTATGTATTCACACCCATAGGCTTTTCTGAAAGATAAAAACATGGAACACTGAGTCACCGTATTGCCGAGGTCTGGGGGCGACAGCCCTCAGCAGAAATTTTTTCCGGACGGTTTATAAAAACCAAAAGAGGATTCTTCTCGTTCCCCACTAGATACGACACTGATAAGACTTGGCTACAAGTCAAAAATCATCACAACTTAGTTGTGGACAAACATTTTGGGCTATGGGAGGTAACCCACTGGTTTCAAAATAAGGGCCGCGACTAAACTGGGGGTCCGGATCAAATGGAGGGCGTCCACGACCGCCAAAGCCAAACACCGCTAAAACTTGAATGAAAATTTATTTGCATTATGAAAATGCTTCTCATCTATATAAGCTTTTTCGTTATCGAGAAACTATCAAAAACCTAGAATCTATCGGCAGCGCGTAGCCACTAGCCACTATCTGCCTCCCAATTGACTGTTTCCTAACTTTTTAAAAAACTTAACTAGCCTTATACCAAAGTGAAGGGGGGTTTCAAATTTGGACACCATTTTAGATCAGACACTTTAAAAATTTGTGCAGTGCACCTTTTTTAGCGAAAAATTCAACACTAAACCTTGTATTACACTTTTTACTAAATATTTAAACCTTAATAACTATAAAATTTTATGAAAAAACAAGTAGTATTATAATAACTTGTATACAAATATAACACACAGAGCAACATTGGATAAGATGCGACAGCGACACACAGTAGGAACACACCACGCGATAGGCTGCTAGGCAGGCAGTGCCGTAAGCGTACATACATACATACGTACGTGTTTGCTTATGACAACAATTGTGACATCAGGCCAGCCCTGACGTTCTGATGGCATAGCGGCCCGGCCCTGATTCAAACTTCAGCCGGTCGGCCCGTCCCGGCCTTACCGGGCCGAGCCGGACCTGGCCTCAGGGCCGTAACGCTCATCTCTAGTTTAAACTCGGTCTAAACGTTCGTTTAAGTTAAACAAGGTTTCAGTTGAAAAAAACAGAAAAATCAGCTGACACATACTATTCATATCTATCTCTGTGAATCATGTTCAACTTAGACCAACGTTTTAGACTGCGTTTAAGGTGGTAATTGCGTTTTTAGGTGTTTTTTTGGAAAGCCATGGCTCAGCGTTTACAAATTCAAATCACAAGCGGTCTTTTGCATTAAGTAGAACAATATATTGCCTAAATATATGTTATGCATTGAAACTTAACCTTTGATTTTTTTTTCACTACACGCGGCTAAACAGAGGTCCTTTCTAAAATACTATGATTTTTTACAAAAACTTTGCGCCACAGCTCGAATCATACGATTACCCTGAAACTTGGCAAGGTTTGCGACGGATTTAAAATCCCCAGGCATCCCCCCCACTTTTTTATAGTCAAGACTGAGAAAATGGCATTAAAACAAAGGCACCGAAAATTTAACATATCTTCTTATACTTAAAGCCCTCTAAAAATGTCCACAGGTGAAATCTCGAAAAAGGAAAAAACATCCCGGGGTATTTCTTTTACAGTAATGTGCCAAAAATATCACGTATGTGTAACACCCAAAACAGGAAATCCAAACGTCAACAAGGTTTCTGAAATTGGGCTATAGGGTAAAAAATTTTTTAAAAAAAATATTAATGTGTAGGCAAACGTCAGGTTTCTGAAATTGGGCTATAGGGTACAATTTTTTACTGCGAAATGCAAAAAGCGATCCGCATAAAACTTTGCAAACTTTTACAGCAGATGTATATAGAGTTGCCGAACCTCGTAAATTGTAATTATTATGATTTGCCTCAATATGTAGTTTTTTAAATCGGCACTTTTAATAAAAATTAAAATATTTAAACATTTGCCAAAACTAACTAAAGTTCAACAAAAATGGCACCTCAGCAAGATAATTGTCTTTAATTTAAGCTGTAGATTGTTAAATGTGGTTGGGCAGCACTGAGCTACTGTACGTCATTTCAAAAATTGACCAAATTTTTCAAAATTTCAATTTTGATGCAGTCATGAAATTTGCTAAAATGCTGCGAGACTCATCAAACTTTGGAAAATTACTTGCTTGGAGTCTATCTTGATTGCACTTAAGGGGGTAATTGCGTTTTTAGGTGTTTTTTTGAAAAGCCATGGCTCAGCGTTTACAAATTCAAATCACAAGCGGTCTTTTGCATTAGGTAGAACAATATGTTTTCTAAATGTATGCCATGCATTGAAATTTAACCTGTGATTTTGTTTCCAGTATAAGCCACTAAAGAAAGGTCCTTTCCAAAATATTACAATTTTTTACAAAAAGTTTGCGCCACAGCTCTGAATCATACGATTACCTGTTGGGGCTGAAAGTTGGTAAGGTTTTTGACACGTTTGAAATCCCCAGGCATGTCCCCCACTTTTTTAATAACTAGTCAATTTACTGGGAAAATAGCTGAAAAGCAAACGCACCGAAAATTTAAGATATTTTTTTGTAATTAAAACCCTTCAAAAATGTCCACAGGTGAAATTTCGAAGAAGTGAGAGACATGCCTGGGGATTTTGACCTTTACAGTACTGTCCCAAAAATTCATGCTCAGGCGTCACTTATAACTTGAGTACTGGTGGCGCAAAGTTTACATAGAAATCACAAAAACCTCGAAAACGCAACTACCACCTTAAGCAAAGAAGTTTGTAACAAGTTTTTCAGCACGAAACAAAAATTTTTTGAACAGTTTAATTTATTGGAAGTTAATACTCAGAGCGCCCCTTTAAGCAGTAAGAAAACTTTAAACTACACTATCACTTGAAAGAAAAATTTTTTAGTTTATATACAGGAAACAATTGAGTGACTGTTTGGCAATAGTTGAGCAACAAGTGTTCTTGATCCTGACATTGTCTTCTCAAGAACAAGTATGAACCGGGCTAAACTCTGAATCTCAGCAGCATGCTTCAGTCTCAGGCTGACAGTGCGCACCACTTAACAGCACTGTTTTGCAATCCAACACAACAGCGTCAGACTATCTATAATTATTATTACGCATTAATACGATCTAATTTAAGAGCACTTTTTGTAACTCTGCAGCTGCAGACTTTCCTTGTTAACTGATAAGTCATAATTTTCTTAATTACAGGTCTACACCAGTAATCTAGTTTTTATCTACAACTGCTGCAGAGGACATACTATAAAAGCAGAGTTGATGTTTGACGCATGAGACGCTATAGGTAAAGAATGCAAGCCGGAATATTCTGAATAAAACATAGACTGAAGTAAAAACAGCACAACTGAGATGTCAAACTTGGCTGTGATCACAGACCATAATCACCAGTGGCTTTTCTGTTTCTGCTATATAAGTATACTACTTTATATTACAATTCTATTATATATAAGTATTCAGATCAGTTCAGCTTTAGCTCAACCTATGATTTTGCCTGACATTTCACTATCATAGAGACTATAATAGCATTTTATTTTTTATTTTTTATATTTGCAAGGTGGTTGAGCACAGGGTTGTGCACAGATTCACCTCTTACATGTTTTGCAACTATACCAGGCTCCAAAACAAGGGCATGCTACCTACTATGTACATAGGATGTGTGAGTGTAGAAAAAGTTCTAGATATTTTTAGGGCAGAGTTTGGGGCCTCACTACCCATCCCAAAAGATACTGTCGTGAGTACCCGACGTACTCGTGGCGAAAATTTAATTAAGAATAATAATTACACAAATATTGAATTGGATACTTATTTACTATAGTGGGATGAACGTCTGTTAAAATGGCTTTAAATATCTTTTTTTAATCTTCGCAGAACTCATTTTTCAGCCAGTTTCGGCAATTTTTTGTAAATTTCAGGCTTTGCTAAACTAGAGTAGTAGCTAGTGAAAACAGTCATTTTCTAAAAAAACAGAAAAATATACAGATGGACATTTAAAAATCTTCGACTTAGATGCCAAAACTTATCCATTCTCGAATCGTTTTTTGAAATTTGGTTATATTTGACGCTTTGCATTTTGAAACATGGCACACAACACTGCAGTCTGCAAACATGGCCCTTGCGCGATCATATTGCGCTATCTTGGTAGATGGGTGGGGGTAGTTGGACGGCCTCGCGCAGGATAGCCTGCGCGATGCCTGCGCGGCCCTTGCGCGATCCTATTGCGCGATATTGGTAGATGGGTGGGGGTAGTTGGACGGCCTCGCGCAGGATAGCCTGCGCGATGCCTGCGCGGCCCTTGCGCGATCCTATTGCGCGATATTGGTAGATGGGTGGGGGTAGTTGGATGGCCTCGCGCAGGATAGCTTGCGCGATGCCTGCGCGGCCCTTGCGCGATCCTATTGCGCGATCTTGGTAGATGGGTGGGGGTAGTTGGATGGCCTCGCGCAGGATAGCTTGCGCGATGCCTGCGCGGCCCTTGCGCGATCCTATTGCGCGATATTGGTAGATGGATGGGGGTATTAGCTGTCAGAGCCATACGTAGGGGGGGAGGGGCCTTGGTTTGATTAGGAAATGTTTTGCATGCCCTCCATTTCTTTAAGTGACAGAGGGGGGGGGGTTGTAGCAATAGCCGCGCGCACTGGCATGAGGGGGGGGGGTAAAAATCCTGTGCATTTGTGCGACTTACACAGAGTGCAACCCTGACATGGGGGGGGGAAGTCGGGGTTTTGGGAGATATGCAAAACGGGTATTCCGCCTGAGAGTGTGGCCTCATTCTGCGCCACGTCTGACCACCAAACTACGTACTCAACCGAACAAGTAGCTCACTTCTTGCAGCTACAGCCAAAATTAATCAAAACCTGTATCAATCAGGGGGCTCGTTAACCCTGTTTAATTACACAAGTATGAATTAAACTACTCTTACGGACACGGACAGCCCTTACGGACAACTATGAACCGGGCTGAAGAGTCCTGTCCCCTGGCCTGAGGCTCCTGCTCTGACTGTGCATTGTGTACATAATTACATAATAATTTCCTTGCATGGATCTTGATTGTGGATCATCCCGACACTCCGCTGTAACAGTCAGAGGCTAATCGGCAAAAACCCTCGCATTGGGTCAAGGCCGGGTGAACCGTTAAAACCCTCAGTATTGATTGTGCAGTTCGTTCTGGGTCCATGGTGAAACCCTGAGTGTGGTGTGACTAAAGTAGGCTGGGAGTTGTAAGCGCTCAACCCTTGAGGCGTCAGGGCCCGATTTATCGAAGCAAAATGTTCGTCGTTGAAAATATTCGTCGTTGAAAATTTTGGATTGATCGAAACATTTTTAACGACGAACATAACACGTAATTATAGGACAAATGTTCGTCGTTGAAAAACAAATGTTCGCCGTTGAAAAACAAATGTTCGTCGTTGAAAAATTTTCAACGGCGAACATTTCAACGGATGTCTTGAGCTCCGTTGAAACGTTCGTCGTTGAAAATTTTTTCAACGACGAGCTTTTGTCTGTTAGAACATAATAATGATCTAAAAAACCAAAGCTCGTCGTTGAAAAATTTTTCAACGACGAACATTTGTTTTTCAACGACGAACATTTGCTTTTTCAACGACGAACATTTTCAACGACGAACATTTTGTTTCGATAAATCGGGCCCAGATCTTAAAAACAGTGTGACAAACTCTGGCTGTTATAATTGTATTTCGCAAGTCATGCACAAGATGGTTGTGCTGTGTTTGCAAATAGCAGGCGCACACGCGCAAATATTATGCAGTCATTTTTTTTGCTTTTGCCATTCAAGACTTCCAGATAGAAACATTGACAGCAATGTGACTCACGCGCAATACCTGCACTACATGAACTAAACGAACGCACAGTGCAAGTGATCGCTGATTGCTGTGTATTTTTCTTCTGGACAATGCAATCACGCACACGCAGTTGATCCAAAGTGCACAGCAAGCAAACGCACAAGCTTAGTGCACTTTCACAGTCCTGTATTAATCCGCCAAAATCAAAATTAAAGAACTGTTGTGCTGTGGCACAACAGGAAAAACAAAAACATTAGCAACAGTATGGTGGAGGTATGCCATAATGAGTTGAACATATATGTACAATTCAGCGATCCCAATTTTCATTTTTCCATCCCACAGCTTTTTTCATTTTTGCCAATATTCTTTATCCAATTTTTTAACTACTGATTTGGTTACCTGATATATATTCCGCTGATGTAAACATGGTGTGTATTGACTTAATTTGAAACTTGATATTAGGTATTTTATAAAATTACTGCTCAACCCACGTTCACATGTAATTACTTCATTAGCATGCTAATTTGCATAATGTTCGTCAGTCAACATTGATTGGCTACAATAAGCTGATGCTTACAAGAGCTTTCAAGCCAGTCACCTCTTAGAGTGCGGTTTTGTTTAGTTCTCTCTAAGTGTTTGCAGGTTGCTCAAGTCGTCTATCGTTTATGAATGGCTTTCAAACTTAAAAGCTAACAGTTCTGCCTGAGGTCTCAAGTTTGTATTATGTTCAGTCAGCTTTAAAAGGAAGTTCGCAGTAAGAAAAGTTTCTTCAAAAATCTGCATCAAACTTGAATGAAAGGCTTAAAAAACAAGGTGGGCTTTATTTGTAAATCCTATTGTGTTCAGAAAGGAAGTTATTGAAAATTAGTTCACATAACTGACTAATAGGTAATAACCCACCACTATTTTATCAATATATGGCCATGCTTAATTAGCCAGGAATGAGTTAGCTGATACTTTGAATAAATCTAGTCACAATGTGGTCGTTATGTCCTACGTTGTCGGCCTTAGACCCAGTTCACATCCATCCATGTCCTTGTAACTTTGTAAATGTTTTTCCACAAAACTTAGTTGGCCACAAATTCCAATATTTCACCCGGCCAAAATGTCACCCGAAGCCAGTAGATGCAACTTTCAGACTGCACACAAAAATATAGCCAAAACGCTACTGTCAATCTTTTACAGCAGCTAACCAAAATTTGTCCTTGTCCTTGTTCATACATGTACACGGGATCTCGATCTGGGGGTGTTTGTTCCGAGTTTTACGAAAATCCAGGGGGGGCTTGTGCCGACATTTCGTGGCAACAAATGATATTTTTGATAACAACGCAAAAAATTTTCAGTTTTTGCATAAAAATAAAAATTTTGTGCGAAAATTGAATGCACAAGCAATTTTTTAGCTTTTTGGCCATTTTTGAAGCATTTAACAGCGTTCAAGCGCAATTTTTGAATTTTCAGACTCTTTTTTAGCATGAAGCAAGGGGCATTTCCCCAGGAATTAATTCTAATGGGGGGCTTGTCCCGGAATTTCAAATCGGGGGGAGGGGCTTGTCCCCCAGACCCTCTACATCTGTTACATTTGTTTCCTTGTCCCTGTCCTGAGGACAAGCTTGCACCGGGCTTCAGGTTATGTGGCATGCAAGCAATAAGTCAACTGTGATAGGTTGCTTGTTTCAGAGGTTGCTCCACTGCACGTCACGTGACCAGCAGCAGGGTATGTCTCTTGGAGGTGTGTGCCACTTGTCCCTGCTTGCCCTTTGTGCATTATCCCTTGCCAGCCTGTCCGGCGGACAATACATTCGCGAGTGGCGATGGTGGTCCAACACAAAGTATCCCCTCCGCATCGGGAACAACTTGTCCAGAATCTATCCAAAACGAGATTTCATTTATAACCCCGAAATTCGCCAATTTCAACCCGCCGAAACACAAAGTTATTGGTCCTTTTTGAATCGCCGCCGAAAATGAAACTACTTTTCGATTACTGTTAAATGATTTATTGAATGATTTCGATTTTCATTTTAAAGCAATATTTGTCATCAAGTGGGTTTCTTAATATGTTGGATTGAAATGTGTGATAAATACATATGGTTGCTTTTAGCAAATACCGTAACAGATTTTGACGTACAGTTTTGTCAAAAATATAATGTAGGTATTCAATTGAAATTGAGCTAGGTTTAAAAATTATGCTAAAAAATCATTAGATTTTTCATCCGTTGTTTTTTTTGTTTGCACTGTGACTTCACTAATGCTATATATTTGTGAATACAATAATTTTATTATTTTCTTTGTTGTGCGTTGCTTTTGTGCACTGACTATGATCACTTATTTACTTAAATTAAAAGACATCATGTTTTGTCATACATACCCAACCGATTGGCTGAGTAGGATTGCTAGGTTGGGCTCCGATGTGCAACCAAATGGCATTTCAATGCGCAACCCTAGTAACAATGTGCAACCTTGCAATATTTGCGCGACAGCGCGAGGTATTCGCGTCGATTGGTGCAAAATTTGTCAGATCAGGTTATTTGTTGCGTTATAGAGAAAAAATGGGTCCAAAACTGCCATATTTCAATGGAAAAATGAAAAATGAAAAACCCAAATTTTGACGAGTGCTTGTGATAGTCTTGTTTGACATATCACTAGACATAGAACTTTAATTGACGTAAGGTTTCGAAAAATATTTTAAAAAGTTTAATAAAACTTTTTTAATTTGATTTAATTTTTTTAACTAACAAATTAATTTTCGTAAAATTTATTAATTTTTCAATTAGTTTATTAATTTTTTAGTTAGTTTCTTTGCACAGACTAATAATATATATATGTTGAAGTTTATGCACACAAAATTTAGTGCAAATTGCTTGAGTGGTTGCGCAGCAGTACCTGTTTGAACTGTGAAACTGTGCGGAAACTGTGAAGTACTCATAGCAATAATGATAAATTGTGAAAAATCTGGACGCGTATTTTAAAAAAGAAAGAAAAACGTACCTTCATTTTTTTTCTTATTTGTGGCAAAAATTTGTGCGTCGACACGTTATGTGTACTTCACAAGCTGTCCAATTTGGTATCACGCTCGTTTTGCTGATCTTTTATGTCCCTTTTGTGTGATGTCTGGCTTACAAATGGCGTAATATTGGTCGATATTAGTGTCTGGCAGTAATTATTTGACACCATACAGCGTTGGACTAGCTTCTCAGTGAACGTACTATTTCAAAGCAAAAAGTTCTCCTTTTGCAACCTAAGAGCAAAACTTAACCTTAAGCTAAAGAGTTTATCACCTTAAACCTAGTTTTAAGAGCTAACACCTTAAACTCTTGTCATTACCCACACTTATTAAGAGTTTGTATAACTGCATCTAAAGTAAACTAAATCTACTAAACGACACTGCAGGTTACCCCTAAACCTTGGAAATTGCTTTTGTTTCTCCGCAGACAAATGGTTTCTGGTACAACTATAAATAAACCACAACCTCAGCGTCATGCAGGCTGCATCAGACAACCCCAAACTGACCGGCTTTGGGACAACACTTTCCACTCTGGCACTGGTGTGTCGGCGGGCAGTGGCGGTCTTTCTGGCAGATGATTTCGTTGCCGGAAGGAGTGGACAACGGCTCGCCAACAACGCACACGTCTAGAACGGTCAATTAGTCAGATGTTGTCGTGCATTGGGTGATCAGAGAAGAGAAATATGCCTGAGTTCTAAGCAGTTAGGCCTGCAAGGGCGAATAAGGGCCAACAAAAAGCTAATAAGCCTACTGTAAGGGCGAATAAGGCAAACCTGAAAATGTGCAACCGTTACAACTGTCATAAAACAGGTACAAAACGTGTTCTAATCATTCACTTGAAGAATTCGGTAGTTTGTTAAGCAATACTCGACAATAATGCACAACCCGCTAACTGTAGCCAACATAGCAATAAGAGTGATTTCCAAAAGAAACGGTTTTTCAACATCAAGAAAATCACGCTATCTATTTTGTCTCAGGGTTCAGCAACTTGTTGGTCAGCAACATTCATTTTTTGTCAGACTTTCATGGCGTAATGTATAGCCGTGGTCTGTTGTATATTTCACACATTAATGACGAACGCCATATCAGTGATTGAAACAAAGGAAACATATTGATACTGTCGATAATAGTTTGTGTTTAGTCCTCACTGGCATAGTTAATATGAGCAAGCAAAACTAACTTTTGTCAAGCAATGCCTCATCTTTCGATTGTGTCGTACTTTGATGCTCATCGGTAGCTGTAGGTGTTATTGTGGAAAACGTAGTATTCCACTGATCAATAGCAGTGGTACTAAAGTCAGTAGTACTACTGAAGTGGACAGTTGTAGAACTAGCGTTGAACACCGAACTTGTGGTATATTGTTCAACTCTTTGAGTAGCTTGAGGGCGAGTTGATGACCAATGAGTTGAATTGTCGACATTGAATTCAATGGTGGGTTTATCACTGGGCCAACTTTCAGCCGTGTACCAAGCGGGGTTTGTGGCATTTTCAGCTGTCTCGGTAGCGTCAGACTGTAGCGTGGTTTCTGTGGCACGCGTGGAAAGTGGAGCTTCGTTGAAACCCCCCTTGCAGCAAACGTGACTTCTGGTCAAGTTGTTGTAGGTGCAGGCAGCGTCCAGATAACAGGGGGTGCCCTCGGGGGAACAAAACAGGGGTTCGTTCGTAGGGGGGTTCCAGAGAGCCCATTGGTCCGCGGGGCAGGCTGCAATCATCAAAAACATCTGTCATAATATATGTTAGCAAACACAGAAACTGCATTATCTTTGCAACGACAGCGTCAACATTTGTGCTACATTCTTGCCAAATGCTTGTTAGCTATTTTTTATCAAATTAGTTTTAAACACGATTAAAGTAATTAATAGTCAGATTAAAAGCTAATTTAATTTTAACTGTAACTAATTAAAGTTAACATAGATTAATTTTATGCCTACACAGCGTTTTTGGAATAGTTGCTATTGTTAGGACAGTTTAGTTTTAGCAATAGTTTTGTGAAAACAATTGCTTTCTAGTCGACGCACTGCACTGTCGCAGTGTCGCAACGATGACTACATTTTAGCTTCATGCATTGCAATGTATCTAGCTTCGTTTTAGCTTTAGCAATGCTATAACAACGGTTTCAGAATAATATTAAATAAAGTTATGTTAAAACAGCAGTTTTTAATAATTTAATTACTGCTATCGTTTTGATTGTCTACTTTTAGCTATAGTGCTGTGATGCCAACTGTTTTCTAGTCGTTGCACTGCACTATCGCAACAACAACTTAGTTTCAGCTTTAGTCTGCTTAAAACAGTGTATATAGCTTAATTTTAGCTTCAGCAATGTTAAAACAACGGATTTCGAATAATATCTTTCCGTTGAAAAAGTTATAAAAAGCCTTAGTCATTTTTTTAAGAAGTTGAATCAAATATTTGACATTTTCGAAGATTTATCAGCTTTTTAGGTTTTTTATTTTTGATTTGCTATTTTCACGGTTAAATAAATAAACAAATCTTAAACGTATTCTTATACATCAATTTAAAGCTAGGAAACTGCAAATTCCAGTGAAATTAGTAATCATAAAACCTCGGACTAAAATAGGTAAGTCCAGTCCGTTCTATCCAGTAAAAGAAAAGAATAGTTTCAGCTTTAGTCTTTTTAAAAAAGTGTATTTAGCTTAATTTATTTTAGCTTTAGCAAAACTAACTTTTAACAATAGTTATTTAAGCATTGATATTCTTACGAATATGTAGTTTTAACCATTTTTCAGTGAAAACAACTGTTTTCTAGTCGTTGCACTGCAATGTCGCAACAACAGCTTAGTTTCATTTTAGTCTTCTTAAAACAGTGTATTACAACGGTTTTGGAATAATATTAAACAAACAACAAACGCAAAACAGCAGTTTTTGACTAAAACTAGCATGGTTATCGTTATGACAGCCTATATGTCGCTATTTTTCGGTGAAAACCTTTAGTCTTTGCACTGCAATATCGCAGCAATAACTTCGTTTCAGCTTAAGTCAACTTGAAACAGTGTATTTAACTTAGTTTTAGCTTCAGCAATGTTAAAACAACGGGTTTAGAATAATATTAAACAAAGCTTTGTTTAACATTTTTTAACATTCTCACGAAACATAGGGCCTATTCCTTTACCGGATTAAAGGGTTAATTATAATCGGACTAAACGGTTTAAAAATTATACTGAAAAAAGCCATTCCAAAACCTCCGGATTAAACGGACTTAACAGCTAGCGCGCTGATTTTCAAGTCCGTTTAGTCCGATCAAGCTGGACTTCATTTTTCGCGCTAAACCGTTTAGTCCGGTAGTTTAGGAATGGCCCAAATTTATAATCGGACTAAATTTAGTCGGACTTAATTTAGTCCGGTGTCATTCCTAAACTTAAACTTCCCGACACTGATAAATTTGTATTCTGGTGCCACTATAATGTTTTTTCGCACCAGCCAATCAGTTTTGTCTCCGCCTACAAACTATACTCTAATTGGCTGAGCAGTTGAAGTTGACAATTAACTCGCTGTTTGAAAACAGCGTTTTCGCAATATAAAAATGTATTTGCAGCTGCACATAATATAAAAAAACTAGCTGCAAATGACAATCTATTAATTGTTTAATCTCCATTGTATATAAAGACTATTTAGCACGTAATGCTTCAGGCCAGCGTAGCCGAGTGGTCAGAGCGTTCGCCTTCGGCCAGATAGGTTGGATGTTCGAATCCGACTTGAATAACTTAAGCCACGTTAAAGTAAATTTTTTGGATTATTTTTGATTAAAATATCAAACATATCATATCATATAAAACAATATTATTTTTTTAACATATCAAAAATCTGTTATTTAATTTTTGACAAGAATTTGTTGGAAATCGACCAAAAAAAGCAATTTTGACGAAGATTTTTTGGAATACATTTTTTATACCAGATATTTAAAATACACTATAAAATAGCCCAATTATTCAGCTATAATTTGATATATAGATCGTCCAAATTGGTTAAGGTAGTTATAAGTAGCAAGAGAATAATTGGGGGGCACCGGGAAGTTAAGTCCGTTTAATCCGCGTAACAAATCGCGGACTAAAACTCCGTGTAAAATGCAGCGAGTGGACTAAACAGACTTATTTAAATCAGGTTTAGGAACGGAAAATTTTTAATCGGACTAATTTTAGTCCAGCTGAGAGTTTAATCAGGTGGTAGTTTAGGAACGGGATCGGACTAAAAAGTTTAATCCGGTGGTAGTTTAGGAATGGGTTCGGACTAAAATTAAGCAGCAGACTTATTTTAAACCGTTTAGTCCGTTTAGTCCGACTTGTCATTCCAAAACCGCGGACTAAAATAAGTCCAGTCCGTTTAATCCGGTAAAGGAATAGGCCCATAGCTAAAACTAGACTGTCGTAATGAAAACGGTGCTAAAAGTAGCTAAAAACTGCTACTTAATCGTAACTTTGTGTAATATTATTCTGAAACCGTTGTTTTACATTGCTGAAGCTGAACACACTGTTTTAAGTTGACTAAAGCTGAAACTTAGTTATTGTTGCGACAGTGCAGTGCAAAGACTAAAAAAGAAAAGTTTTCACCAAAAAATAGCGACATATAGGCTGTCATAACGTCGTAGTTTTCGTAGTTTTACATACACTGCTGCTGCAGACGGTGAAGTTAAACAATAAACTGCGTAGAAAACTAAACATTTCACTGACCCGAAGAAGCACAGAAAAGTGAGCACTCATCTTTGGTTCGAAAGTTGTTCCCCGCATCCGAGCCGCACCTACAATAAGAAATAGTTGTATCATAATTAACATAACATAATTTAGTTTAGTATAATCAAAACAAAGCGTTCGGTCGTGGAAACCGTTATGAAGATACTAGACTTGAGAAAGCAAGACTCCTAGAGCGATGTATCTTCTGATCACCATTAATCATCATAACCTGGGGACTATTCCTTTACCGGATTAAAGGGTTAATTATAATCGGACTAAACGGTTTAAAAATTATGCATAAAAATGCCATTCCAAAACCTCCGGATTAAACGGACTTAACTTTTAGCGCGCTGCTTTTTAGTCGGACTAAATGGACTTAACTATGCACGCTAATCTGAAGCGTGCATGTTAAATCCGTTTAGTCCTGTGGTAGTTTTGGAATGGGGCCAGACTAAAATTAAGCCGCTGACTTATTTTAACTCTTTTAGTCCGTTTAGTCCGATTTGTCGTTCCAAAACCTCGGACTAAAATAAGTCCAGTCCGGTTGATCCGGTAAAGGAATAGGCCCCTGGGGCCTGTTGCACAAAAGTCATAAGCAATAAGTTCATAGGTTAATAAGTTCATATGTTAATAAGTTATAAGCCCTATGGATCTGCGTTGCACAGAAAACCTATTGTAATAGGCTGCATTCTCATAGGTACAATAGGCTGAGTTCAATAGGCTAGGCATAATCCAGCGTGCGGTTCATATGTGTCTGAGTGTGCGTGTGTGTTTCGTTTTGAAACTTTATGCTATAACTTTTTTTAGCATCATTTTTGGCCAACAGTTCTTGAAGAAAAGTTGTTCAAAAATTGATGGACTTTCATATGATGTTCATATCACCTACTTTTAAAAACTTTAAATTTTTCAGCAATTTTAACGCTTCTTTGTCAATTTCGATAGGAAAGTTTCAAAAATCTTAATAACTTCTGAACCAAATTGTAAAATTTTCTGGGTATGTATAGCAACACATATGTCCAATGCAGAGGTACAAAAAGTTTTTCCCGAAAATGTGCAGAAGTTCAAAACAGTTGAGTTAATAGGTAGTACCTCAGCCTATTGCCAAACACCGACAATTCATAAGTGTTTTACAATAGGCTCGATAGGAAATATGCTCTTTGTGCAACGCGAGCTTATTGCACTTATGACAAACTACTTATTGAACTAATGCTGCGCAGCCTATTGCTTATTGCTTATGAACATATTGCTTTATGCAACGCAAAGCCACAGCATTCTTGTCTTCGAAGCAAGCGGGCCGGCTTCGATTCCCGGCGCCTCCATTTCTTCAATTCTTCTAAATTGGGGCATCATCATTCTATTCAACACTGGAATGCGCCACGTGTATTTTATGCACAAACGACAAAAACCGTTTGATTTGCATGATTCACAAAGATTGATGACAATGATTGACATGCATGACAAGTATGGGTTATAGCACTGGTTGGCTTACTATAAGTGATTTATACGCATGTTTCTGTGAAACTCCGAGTGCTGACCACGAGTGCACCTGGACGAGGGTTTCACACATGCGTATCCATTACTTTTAACACAACCACCAGTGCTATAAGTGACTTGTAATCGATTGGAGTATAGCGTGCAGTATAAGTAGGGTTATTGCACTGTAACGTAACACTGAATCGAGTTAAGTAAATATATTTAACAAAGTATTGAAACACCTTAGCGAACTAACCCGGAAAAGGTCATTCGTTCACAACGCTGCGTGATCACGCTGAAGTAGTATCGTTTCTGAGGTCGCGCCATGCAGGGTCCCAGGCCGTAGTTCGGTGCCATACCACAGATGAAATCTAAACACCACCACACACATATACGTACAGACGTGCATAAATGTATTCAGACAACTTTCGGTTTGACTACAAATTACTATCGATCTATATTTTCAAGGGTTAAAGAAAATTGAGAAATAACCGGAATTAAATTAATAAATTTAATCGAAATAAATAGTATTATATATAGTAGGTTAATTAATTTTAAATTAAAATTAAAACTAGCTCTTCACAGTAGCGACTTCTGTGAGTTTACTCACACAAAGTATAACGGAAACTTTAGTGTAACCAGCAACGCTTGTGATGCTAAAAGACTTCCACACATAAATTATCTCTGGATGATCATAATATATGCTCAAATTTTCAACTGGACCAAAAAACATTTGTACTCAAACTATTTAAAACAAAACAGCTTTTTAGGGTGTTGATAAAATCCAGCCAGCTGCGGCCCCAGCCCCGAGTGGGTCATAAAACCCAGCCCCAGCCCCCAGTCACAGTGAGTAAAATCCAGCCCCATATTGGGTAAAACCCAGCCCCAGCCCCAAATGGGTAAAATCCATCCCCAGCCCCAAATGGGTAAAACCCAGCCCCAGCCCCAAATGGGTAAAATCCATCCCCAGCCCCAAATGGGTAAAATCCAGCCTCAGCCCCAACTGGGTAAAACCCAGCCTCAGCCCCAACTGGGTAAAATCCAGCCCCAGCCCCAAATGGGTAAAATCTAGCCCCAGCCCAAATGGGTAAAATCCAGACACCAACTGTAGGTGATACGAACCCCTGGATGGACAGCAGACATGTTGGTTGTTGTGATAGGGGCTCTGGATGGGACTGCACTGGTAGGGGTAGGGGCAGGAGGGGGCGGACCCCGGACCCCCCTGGGGCGAGCAGGCCTGGAACTCGAGGCCGGTGATCAGGGGCTGGAACCCCTGCAGACAACAGTTCCACCAGGTCGACGAATTCACCGAGGACCAGTCTGCCGCCATGCTGGGGGTGTCCTGTGCGTCCAGAGAGCCTGACACAAAGCACATACATACAAGCATATAGTACTGTCTATGGGGTATACATACAATAGAGGACCACACATGTACATGGGGAGGCATTGGTGCTTAGACAGATGTCGTAATCCAAACCTCAAGATGGCTCTGGAAAGCTTTGAAAAGAAACAAAAAGCCAGAAATTTGCGCAAATTAACAATATTTTGCGAAAAAATTTAAACTTCTAATTTTTGCGCTTTTATGAGTTCAAGGCCTCCAAGGGCCAATTCCTAAGGTGGATTAAATGGGTTAAATTAGAATTTGTTTTGCCAATAACTCATAACAACATTTATGAATTTGTATGAAATTTGCGATCTGAGCACCTCCCGCTTGTGCACAAAATTTTTTAAGCCTACCTCAACATCAAGATAAGTTATTAGGCAAACAAATTTTAATCTAATCCGTTAAATCCATTTTAGGAATTGGCCCCAAGTGTGGAGACAAGTTGTCCCGATTCCCGACAAACTGAGACCCCGTGTCCATGTATGCTAATTACTAATGTCTGACAGTATTTAAGGCCGGTCCACACGAGGCGACGTACAGACACCGTGATTTTCAGGCAATCTGCAAGTAGCGCGCGTTGCTTGGAAAAAACATTCACTCGAGGCAATGTTAAGCAACCAATCGCTAGGTAATAAGCAGCAACAGCCAATCAAATTTCAGCCCTCTTAAATATCAAACTGGCGGTTGTTTTTTTGTTTATGGGTGAGATGGTTGGCTAAGCACATTTTGGAATGTCGATAAGTAGCCGTTAGTGAGACAGGTCTAGCAGAGACTAGATATAGTCAATCAAACAGAAACTTGGCATTCAAATCATGCGATCTGTATTTTTGATGATTTCTGAAACCCGAAATCGAAGGCAAAATGTCAAAAAAATAATAAAGCATAGAAAATAGTAATAAGATATTAAATGACGAAAGCATGGCTCACCTTGAGCGGGTTCTGCAATTAGACACAGCATCAGGAGCACACTGAGAATGGCCACACCCACACTGCCTTTGGGAAGTCCATCGGGAAAACACCAGCGCCATTCAGGCATCACTACAACTATGGCTCTGCAAAACATCAAACAGCAATATTGACAACGTTGTACTCGGGCTAAAGCATTCTGACACGTGTATTTCATGCGATCACGAGTTCCACTTAGGGCCCATTCCTTTACCAAATTAAAGGGTTAATCGGACTAAACGTTTCAAAATTCAGCTTAAATCTGCCATTCCGAAACCTCCAGATTAAACGGATTTAACTTTTAGCGCGCTGCTTTTTAATCGAACTAAATGGACGCTAATGTTAAGCGTGAATATTAAATCCGTTTAGTCCAGTAGTAATTTTTGAATGGGGTCAGATTAAAATTAGGCTGCTGACTTATTTCAACTCCTTTAGTCCGTTTAGTCCGCTATTTAATTACTAAACCTCGGACTAAAATAAGTCCAGTCCGTTTAATCCGGTAAAGGAATAGGCAGACTGAGTATGACTTATGTAGTTTAATTTGTTATCTTCTGTGAGTTCTAACTTGTGTGAATCCAAATCAATAGATGAAACAAGTACTGGCAGTCTGGCATGTATATGAGCTAGAATACATAGCTGGTCGCAAGTTAGGTAGTTTCTAGTACATTTTATTAATTAATTAATAAAAATGACTATTAATTGGACCTCATGATAATTAAGTTTAACCAATTGACAAGGTCATGATGTCATTAAAAGTAGTTTTGATTTGCTTGTAATGACATAAACAATGATGACGTCAATTAGAAAATGTGTTTTATGTTTGCGCTTTCGTACAACTTTAGTAGGAAAGTTCAACAGCAGGTTCCTCCATTAGATGCCCATTGGAGGGAAGGGGTTGGGGTTGGGAATGCATTCGTCCCCTCAGGGGGATCGGCATCCCCCCTCTCACAGGTTCCTCCATTAGATGGCCATTGGAGGGAAGGGGTTGGGGGTGGGAATGTATTCGTCCCCTCAGGGGGATCGGCATCCCCCCTCTCACAGGTTCCTCCATTAGATGGCCATTGGAGGGAGGGGGTTGGGGGTGGGACTGCATTCGTCCCCTCAGGGGGATCGGCATCCCCCCTCTCACTGGTTCCTCCATTAGATGGCCATTGGAGGGAAGGGGTTGGGGTTGGGAATGCATTCGTCCCCTCAGGGGGATCGGCATCCCCCCTCTCACAGGTTCCTCCATTAGATGCCCATTGGAGGGAGGGGGTTGGGGGTGGGAATGCATTCGTCCCCTCAGGGGGATCGGCATCCCCCCTCACACAGGTTCCTCCATTAGATGCCCATTGGAGGGAGGGGGTTGGGGGTGGGAATGCATTCGTCCCCTCAGGGGGATCGGCATCCCCCCTCTCACAGGTTCCTCCATTAGATGCCCATTGGAGGGAGGGGGTTGGGGGTGGGAATGCATTCGTCCCCTCAGGGGGATCGGCATCCCCCCTCTCACAGGTTCCTCCATTAGATGCCCATTGGAGGGAAGGGGTTGGGGTTGGGAATGCATTCGTCCCCTCAGGGGGATCGGCATCCCCCCTCTCACAGGTTCCTCCATTAGATGGCCATTGGAGGGAGGGGGTTGGGGGTGGGAATGCATTCGTCCCCTCAGGGGGATCGGCATCCCCCCTCTCACAGGTTCCTCCATTAGATGCCCATTGGAGGGAGGGGGTTGGGGGTGGGAATGTATTCGTCCCCTCTGGGGTATCGGCATCCCCCCTCTCACTGGTTCCTCATTTTGTTGCCATTTGGTGGGTGGGGGTTGGGGGTGGGAATGCATTCGTCCCCTCAGGGGGATCGGCATCCCCCCTCTCACAGGTTCCTCCATTAGATGCCCATTGGTGGGTGGGGGTTGGGGGTGGGAATGTATTCGTCCCCTCAGGGGGATCGGCATCCCCCCTCTCACAGGTACCTCCATTAGATGGCCATTGGAGGGAGGGGGTTGGGGGTGGGAATGCATTCGTCCCCTCAGGGGGATCGGCATCCCCCCTCTCACAGGTACCTCCATTAGATGGCCATTAGAGGGAGGGGGTTGGGGGTGGGAATGTCTTCGTCCCCTCAGGGAGGCATCCCCCCTCTCACAGGTTCCTCCATTAGATGCCCATTGGAGGGAGGGGGTTGGGGGTGGGAATGCATTCGTCCCCTCAGGGGGATCGGCATCCCCCCTCTCACAGGTTCCTCCATTAGATGCCCATTGGAGGGAGGGGGTTGGGGGTGGGAATGTATTCGTCCCCTCAGGGGGATCGGCATCCCCCCTCTCACAGGTTCCTCCATTAGATGCCCATTGGAGGGAGGGGGTTGGGGGTGGGAATGCATTCGTCCCCTCAGGGGGATCGGCATCCCCCCTCTCACAGGTTCCTCCATTAGATGCCCATTGGAGGGAGGGGGTTGGGGGTGGGAATGCATTCGTCCCCTCAGGGGGATCGACATCCCCCCTCTCACAGGTTCCTCCATAAGATGCCCATTGGAGGGAGGGGGTTGGGGGTGGGAATGCATTCGTCCCCTCAGGGGGATCGGCATCCCCCCTCTCACAGGTTCCTCCATTAGATGCCCATTGGAGGGAGGGGGTTGGGGGTGGGAATGCATTCGTCCCCTCAGGGGGATCGGCATCCCACCTCTCACAGGTTCCTCCATCAGATGGCCACTGGAGGGAGGGGGTTGGGGGTGGGAATGCATTCGTCCCCTCAGGGGGATCGGCATCCCACCTCTCACAGGTTCCTCCTTTAGATGCCCATTGGAGGGAGGGGGTTGGGGGTGGGAATGCATTCGTTCCCTCAGGGGGATCGGCATCCCCCCTCTCACAGGTTCCTCCATTAGATGGCCATTGGAGGGAGGGGGTTGGGGGTGGGAATGCATTCGTCCCCTCAGGGGGATCGGCATCCCCCCTCTCACAGGTTCCTCCATTAGATGCCCATTGGAGGGAGGGGGTTGGGGGTGGGAATGCATTCGTTCCCTCAGGGGGATCGGCATCCCCCCTCTCACAGGTTCCTCCATTAGATGGCCATTGGAGGGAGGGGGTTGGGGGTGGGAATGCATTCGTCCCCTCAGGGGGATCGGCATCCCCCCTCTCACAGGTTCCTCCATTAGATGCCCATTGGAGGGAGGGGGTTGGGGGTGGGAATGCATTCGTCCCCTCAGGGGGATCGGCATCCCCCCTCTCACAGGTTCCTCCATTAGATGCCCATTGGAGGGAGGGGGTTAGGGGTGGGAATGCATTCGTCCCCTCAGGGGGATCGGCATCCCCCCTCTCACAGGTTCCTCCATCAGATGGCCATTGGAGGGAGGGGGTTGGGGGTGGGAATGCATTCGTCCCCTCAGGGGGATCGGCATCCCCCCTCTCACAGGTTCCTCCATTAGATGCCCATTGGAGGGAGGGGGTTGGGGGTGGGAATGTATTCGTCCCCTCAGGGGGATCGGCATCCCCCCTCTCACAGGTTCCTCCATTAGATGCCCATTGGAGGGAGGGGGTTGGGGGTGGGAATGCATTCGTCCCCTCAGGGGGATTGGCAACCCCCCTCTCACAGGTTCCTCAATTAGATGCCCATTGGAGGGTGGGGGTTGGGGGTGGGAATGCATTCGTCCCCTCAGGGGGATCGGCATCCCCCCTCTCACAGGTTCCTCCATCAGATGGCCATTGGAGGGAGGGGGTTGGGGGTGGGAATGCATTCGTCCCCTCAGGGGGATCGGCATCCCACCTCTCACAGGTTCATCCATTAGATGCCCATTGGAGGGAGGGGGTTGGGGGTGGGAATGTATTCGTCCCCTCAGGGGGATCGGCATCCCCCCTCTCACAGGTTCCTCCATTAGATGCCCATTGGAGGGAGGGGGTTGGGGGGTGGGAATGCATTTGTCCCCTCAGGGGGATCGGCATCCCCCCTCTCACAGGTTCCTCCATTAGATGCCCATTGGAGGGAGGGGGTTGGGGGTGGGAATGCATTCGTCCCCTCAGGGGGATCGACATCCCCCCTCTCACAGGTTCCTCCATTAGATGCCCATTGGAGGGAGGGGGTTGGGGGTGGGAATGCATTCGTCCCCTCAGGGGGATCGGCATCCCCCCTCTCACAGGTTCCTCCATCAGATGGCCATTGGAGGGAGGGGGGTGGGGGAGGGAATGCATTCGTCCCCTCAGGGGGATCGGCATCCCCCCTCTCACAGGTTCCTCCATTAGATGCCCATTGGAGGGAGGGGGTTGGGGGTGGGAATGTATTCGTCCCCTCAGGGGGATCGGCATCCCCCCTCTCACAGGTTCCTCCATTAGATGCCCATTGGAGGGAGGGGGTTGGGGGTGGGAATGCATTCGTCCCCTCAGGGGGATCGGCATCCCCCCTCTCACAGGTTCCTCCATTAGATGCCCATTGGAGGGAGGGGGTTGGGGGTGGGAATGCATTCGTCCCCTCAGGGGGATCGGCATCCCCCCTCTCACAGGTTCCTCCATCAGTTGCCCTTGGTTGGGTGGGGTTGGGGGGTGGTAATGCATTCGTCCCCTCAGGGGGATCGGCATCCCCCCTCTCACAGGTTCCTCCATTAGATGCCCATTGGAGGGAGGGGGTTGGGGGTGGGAATGTATTCGTCCCCTCAGGGGGATCGGCATCCCCCCTCTCACAGGTTCCTCCATTAGATGCCCATTGGAGGGAGGGGGTTGGGGGTGGGAATGCATTCGTCCCCTCAGGGGGATCGGCATCCCCCCTCTCACTGGTTCCTCAATTAGTGGCCCTTGGGTGGGTGGGGGTTGGGGGTGGGAATGCATTCGTCCCCTCAGGGGGATCGGCATCCCCCCTCTCACAGGTTCCTCCATCAGATGGCCATTGGAGGGAGGGGGTTGGGGGTGGGAATGCATTCGTCCCCTCAGGGGGATCGGCATCCCCCCTCTCACAGGTTCCTCCATTAGATGCCGATTGGAGGGAGGGGGTTGGGGGTGGGAATGCATTCGTTCCCTCAGGGGGATTGGCATCCCCCCTCTCACAGGTTCCTCCATTAGATGCCGATTGGAGGGAGGGGGTTGGGGGTGGGAATGCATTCGTCCCCTCAGGGGGATCGGCATCCCCCCTCTCACAGGTTCCTCCATTAGATGCCGATTGGAGGGA
This sequence comes from Trissonchulus sp. WLG1_4, assembly GCA_030248245.1. Lineage (NCBI taxonomy): Eukaryota > Metazoa > Nematoda > Enoplea > Enoplida > Ironidae > Trissonchulus > Trissonchulus sp. WLG1_4. Next base: position 42,848 of record JASANF010019784.1, read on the forward strand.
GGGGGTTGGGGGTGGGAATGCATTCGTTCCCTCAGGGGGATCGGCATCCCCCCTCTCACAGGTTCCTCCATTAGATGCCGATTGGAGGGAGGGGGTTGGGGGTGGGAATGCATTCGTTCCCTCAGGGGGATCGGCATCCCCCCTCTCACAGGTTCCTCCATTAGATGCCGATTGGAGGGAGGGGCTTGGGGGTGGGAATGCATTCGTCCCCTCAGGGGGATCGGCATCCCCCCTCTCACAGGTTCCTCCATTAGATGCCGATTGGAGGGAGGGGGTTGGGGGTGGGAATGCATTCGTTCCCTCAGGGGGATCGGCATCCCCCCTCTCACAGGTTCCTCCATTAGATGCCAATTGGAGGGAGGGGGTTGGGGGTGGGAATGCATTCGTACCCTCAGGGGGATCGGCATCCCCCCTCTCACAGGTTCCTCCATTAGATGCCAATTGGAGGGAGGGGGTTGGGGGTGGGAATGCATTCGTTCCCTCAGGGGGATCGGCATCCCCCCTCTCACAGGTTCCTCCATTAGATGCAGATAGGAGGGAGGGGGTTGGGGGTGGGAATGCATTCGTCCCCTCAGGGGGATCGGCATCCCCCCTCTCACAGGTTCCTCCATTAGATGCCCATTGGAGGGAGGGGGTTGGGGGTGGGAATGCATTCGTTCCCTCAGGGGGATCGGCATCCCCCCTCTCACAGGTTCCTCCATTAGATGCCGATTGGAGGGAGGGGGTTGGGGGTGGGAATGCATTCGTTCCCTCAGGGGGATCGGCATCCCCCCCTCTCACAGGTTCCTCCATTAGATGCCAATTGGAGGGAGGGGGTGGGGGGTGGGAATGCATTCGTTCCCTCAGGGGGATCGGCATCCCCCCTCTCACAGGTTCCTCCATTAGATGCCAATTGGAGGGAGGGGGTTGGGGGTGAGAATGCATTCGTTCCCTCAGGGGGATCGGCATCCCCCCTCTCACAGGTTCCTCCATTAGATGCCGATTGGAGGGAGGGGATTGGGGGTGGGAATGCATTCGTCCCCTCAGGGGGATCGGCATCCCCCCTCTCACAGGTTCCTCCATTAGATGCCCATTGGAGGGAGGGGGTTGGGGGTGGGAATGCATTCGTCCCCTCAGGGGGATCGGCATCCCCCCTCTCACAAGTTCCTCCATTAGATGGCCATTGGAGGGAGGGGGTTGGGGGTGGGAATGCATTCGTCCCCTCAGGGGGATCGGCATCCCCCCTCTCACAGTGGACAGCCCAGTCTCAACACCCCAGCGCCCCCCTACAGCTCCCCAAATTTGAGTAAAAACATTGAAAAATTGCTAGTTTTCTAGGTGCGGCCAAAAAAGAGCCCTAACATAAGCTAGAAAAGCAACTAAAATTTTCCTCATATTGCAGATAAAAATCAAAACCCGCGACCACCCCACCCACCCCCCCCCCCCCCCAGCTGCCGGTGTGAGGCACCCCACCCCCTTCGCGCCTATTGCTCCCCTGCGTTTCTGCTTGTCGCGTATGTATGTTACCTACATATGTCGGAACAGGATTTTTTCTACAGTAGTATTAACAAGCACTTCTGTTGGCGATCGCACATAATTTGACGTGACCATAATAAAGTATTATTTTACCGTATCGGTAAAAGTAGGCGTGGCACGCAACAAAATTTTTTGTCAGTACCTACTACTTAATTTTTCGATTTCAATAGAGTCTGAAAATCTGTTCGACGATTACGAATGTGTAAGTACATACAATTTAAGAATTGATAGAATGCTATAATATTTGATTTTTATATCTTACAAAGAAACCTTTTTAAAACATTATTCTACTTTCGAAGTCAGAAAAAAATTGCAAAAAAGTCAGAGCTGATGGGAATCGAACCCCTTATCCTGTCTTTCGCAGTCACACAACTTGACCATTAGGCCACAGCTCCGGTGGATGATTCAATTAAAATCGTCGAACTAAATATTTTGTTAAGAGCATCACGAAAGAAATGCCTTGAAAGTGATTAAAAAGAATTGATATTCTAGATCATCGATTTTCAATTTGCCATTGTCGTTTGTTATGCACAGACACGCACACACACAACGTACGCGCTGCGAGTTGCACACAAGTCACAGCTGGTCACAGCTGGTGATGCACTGAAACTGAGCATGATTTACATGCATTTTCAGTTTCAGTGCATTAACTGAAATTAGTATGCACGGCCGCTGAGGCGGCCGCGCAAAAATAGTGTAAAATTGACAACTAAAGAAAAGTATAAATTCGCAATTGTGGCTAATTGCGTAACACTACATTATGATTTATAGGCAAATTTTCTTTCATATGTTCATATACCAAAAAATGTGTTGCAGTTAGTTTCAGTTCCCGCTAAGCAAAAGCAAGAATTCAGAAACAAATTTCTTATCGAAATTCCAGACATATGTAAATATAAATAGCAGTCGTTCAGACAAATTAATGAGATAGAATATAAATCAAAAGAGAAAATATAAAACACTGAACAAAAAATGTTTGAATGGATGGAATTTTCATTTATATACATATACATAGAAGCTTGTGAAATTATGTGGTGATGAAGGTACAAAAAGTATAGCTATACCTAGAGAGACAACTGTTTTTAAAACTCGCAAACGGTTTGTAATAATCCAAAAATCACGGTTTTCAATTGCCGCTCAAGTTGTTTACAAATAAATACTACGCAATATGCATTTTAAGCGAAATTACCTATTCTCAGATGATTAAAGTTTATTTTTTAAAGGATGCTACTATGTTGGTGCCCATGTAGCTTAGATCGATTGTACTAACTCTAATTCTGATCAAACAACATAACTTTTGCAGAATTTTCCAAAATGAATTTCAGAGAGTATTTTCATTACATAAGTACTATCTGTTTGTGAAAAACACTTTATAAAAGCAAGCTAACATACACAAGATAGTTGTTATAAATGAGCTATGTAATATAATCAAACTGATCTAACTTGAAAAAACATGAAGTGAAAAAATATTTAAAAAATCACAAATATTTAAATAACAAAAAATACGATAAAAGTTGGCAGTAGATTTGGATGAGAGCAGGTCGACACAGCTACAGATCTGAAATCCCTGAGCATTGCTTGCCATGCCATAAATTAAAGTGATTAACGACAACTCAGAATTGGCCAGTAGTTGAAATGGTGAATGGCTAGTCTGCAGATGCTGACACTGGTGGTTGGAATCTCCCCAGGGTCATTCGGATGCCGATGCTGCTGGTTAGCGAGCCCGACGAATACAGAGAAACACCATAAGTCACCGCCCTGCTATGGTGAATGGCTAGTCTGCAGATGCTGACACTGGTGGTTGGAATCTCCCCAGGGTCATTCGGATGCCGATGCTGCTGGTTAGCGAGCCCGACGAATACAGAGAAACACCATAAGTCACCGCCCTGCTATCTGCAGACTAATATGCAACAGCGTCAGCGACAACAACAAAAATGTCTGGTTTTTGTGAATGGGAGAATGTCTGTGTGAAATGAGTTACAATAGGTTACAAAGTTTGTCAAGTATCACTTTTCTATGGCCCATTGTTATGCATATCCAAATGGGCCGAGTTTACAACACTAGTGCACTCAACTATGGCTTTGTACTCCCATAAGCTTGCTGTGTCCGCCTGCTTACTTTACGCAAAATAGTAACAGCTTGCTCTGCTGAGACTGTTTACAAAGCTGATCCTTCCTACACTACAGATTACAGAACACCATTGCCTACAGGTACAGCACTGCTGAAAGAACGAGGAAGACCCCAGTTTGAAAGAACCAAAGAAATGGAGGCGCCGGGGTCGAACCAGGCCGCTCGCGTCGACGACAAGAATGCTAACCACTACACCTACACTACACCTACACTACACTCATAGGTCCTATTTCTCATTTACAACACTATGTATGACCCTTGCACTTATATGTACATTTGACAAATACAAATTTTATAGAATACCATAGCCTCCGGTCGTACCTCCATGCTTTTTGAATGTTTGCCTTAAAATTTCGAATCAAGCAACTTTGCGCATAAATGTAGAATCGTACATAAGCACTGTGCAAAGTTCATAAGACATAGGGATCTATATTGAGCCTCTCCGAGTTAGGGCTACTTTTTTAAGTTTTCAACACATGTTTACCATATTTTATTTTAATGTTTTATTTTATTTCGGCTGTTGTGATCCTAATTCGAGTAAACTTACAAGGTTTAAGGTTAATTCACCGTTTATCACAAACGAATAGAACAAAAAATAAGAAATAGCGGCTAATGAAAACTCTAGAACTCAGACTACCAGTTTTCAACAAAAACTAACATGACTTTTGTATCTAGAGATTATAACTTTGAACTAGAACTTAATAGATGAACTTCTGAAATCTTAATCTGAAAAAAATGACGCAGAACAAATCAGAATAAATCTATCACCAATGCAAGACACCCAAAGCATAGGTTGGCGGTGCAAAAGAAGCAAAATCTGAAAGCGAGTGTTAAATATAGTGCACCGTCGCAAAATGTTACAAGCTCCTTTGTGCACAAAAGCTCAGATTTACAAGTTTTTATGTCCTTAAAATAAACACACACCCGGAAGCGCTTATAATTTTGCTGTAATTAAAATCGTAGCCACCGTTAAACTAGATACTTTGAACTTCGCTAATGCCTGCTTCAGTTTTTATTACCTAGTATTTTTATTTACTTTTTTGATTTTGTTTACTTTATTTAAATACAATATTTACTGTGACAAGCGTTTTCAAAATTTTTCAGAAAAACCAACTTAATCTGCCTCAAAAGTTAAATCCTCTTGTTTACAAGTTTACACTAAGCACTCTTGAGAAAAAAATCAAATTGGAGAGCTATGTATGTTTGAGGGATGTTAAAGACTAAATGTGCCAGCTAGAGCAAAAGCATTGAAACATTGTTTCCACTTCTTGTTAGTTTGTAAAAATCTGTTCATCGGGAAAGGGACAAGGACAATAGAACTGTCGATAGGGAAAGAAACAAGGACAATAATTGTCGGTCATCTTTTGGTCAGAATAAAGTAAAATGATTAAGGACAATTATTGAGTAAAGTTCTATAACAGGTAAAGGTTAATAATGGAATATCAATAATGTAGGTAACTGCAATATTTTTCAAGAAGCAACCAATGTTGCATTGCAACTATTTACGAGGATGACAAGGTAGAGACTTAGTTTGCTGTGTACTGTAGGGTTGTTTCAGTTAACTGATAACTGATTACTTTTTTATTTTAGTAATCAGTTAAAGTTAACTGATAACTTAACTGATTACATTTTGCGTAGTAGTTAAGCCTTTTACTTTAACTGATTTGGTGACAAAGGCAGTTAGTTTAACTGTAACTTAACTAAAGTTATCGCCAAAAAATGATTTAAATCAGTTAACTGAAAATATTTTCAGTTGCCACGCTTAACTGAAAATATAATTTCAGTTATGCGCATAACTGAAAATGATTTTCAGTTATATTATGGAAAGTTCCATTTTTATGCAAAATAGCATGTTCCTTGTGTTGGAATTGGAGGACGCTCACAAAATTATTTGTGCAGGTTATAGCACGATGCAGTGAACTCAGCAGTTTATAAGCAAAGTTACTTGAAGCGCCTCGTACATGGAGTGCGCGCAGCACACAAGTTTATGCACGTTTCTTTCACGTTCCAGGGCGAATAGTTGCTGAGTGCACATTTCAGGACCCTGTACAACTGGGGTAGATATGGGGGCGTAGCGAAACGCCTTTTTTAGTTTCTTGAACTCATGGAGGGGTGGTACCCCTTCAGTTGAGTACGACGGGGTCTTATACGGTTTTGAGGCGGGTACTCTCTCTCTCATTTTAAAACATTCTGAAAGTTTTAACATATGAAATTATGAAAGTACTCCCCTTCGAAATAGTACACAAAAGGACTATTTTGCGCTCCGCATTGGACGCAAGCCCCAAGCCCCAAGGCATAATAGGGAGCGTGTCATACTCTTACTTGATATAAGTTAAATTAAACAAAATATATGTAAAACATGTAAAACTAAAGCAAAAGTAAACTAAAAAGCGGGAACATGTTTAAATTAAAAATCACAAAAGAAGTAAAACTAATTTAAGTTTCTGTAAATGCACATTCACTGCTGTATCCGGTAGGTGCGTGTATTACAAACATTTATCATTTCGAAAAGTAGTCTAGTGGACTTGCAAGCTATTTGTAAAGTGGTAAGTTATGTTAGCTAACAAAATTTTACAATTTTACAAACAATTTTAACGCATCCTCAAAATTCTGAACATTTCCAAAATTTGGCCACAGAAACTGATTAATTTCAGTTAAAATATCAGTTAAAGTTATCAGTTAACTGTAACTTTAACTGATTTAATTTTTGGCCAATAACTTAACTGTAACTAACTTGTAAGGCGACTGTAACTGTAGTTGCTTGCGTAGAACTAACTGACTGCGCAGTCCAAGCTGCTTGCGTAGAACTAACTGACTGCGCAGTCCAAGCTGCTTGCGTAGAACTGACTGCGCAGTCCAAGCTGCTTGCGTAGAACTAACTGACTGCGCAGTCCAAGCTGCTTGCGTAGAACTAACTGACTGCGCAGTCCAAGCTGCTTGCGTAGAACTAACTGACTGCGCAGTCCAAGCTGCTTGCGTAGAACTAACTGACCGCGCAGTTCAAGCTGCTTGCGTAGAACTAACTGACCGCGCAGTTCAAGCTGCTTGCGTAGAACTAACTGACTGCGCAGTCCAAGCTGCTTGCGTAGAACTAACTGACTGCGCAGTCCAAGCTGCTTGCGTAGAACTAACTGACTGCGCAGTCCAAGCTGCTTGCGCATAACTAACTGACTGCGCAGTCCAAGCTGCTTGCGTAGAACTAACTGACTGCGCAGTCCAAGCCGCTTGCGTAGAACTAACTGACTGCGCAGTCCAAGCTGCTTGCGTAGAACTAACTGACTGCGCAGTCCAAGCTGCTTGCGTAGAACTGACTGCGCAGTTCAAGCTGCTTGCGAAGAACTAACTGACTGCGCAGTCCAAGCTGCTTGCGTAGAACTGACTGCGCAGTCCAAGCTGCTTGCGTAGAACTAACTGACTGCGCAGTCCAAGCTGCTTGCGTAGAACTGACTGCGCAGTTCAAGCTGCTTGCGAAGAACTAACTGACTGCGCAGTCCAAGCTGCTTGCGTAGAACTGACTGCGCAGTCCAAGCTGCTTGCGTAGAACTAACTGACTGCGCAGTCCAAGCTGCTTGCGTAGAACTGACTGCGCAGTCCAAGCTGCTTGCGTAGAACTAACTGACTGCGCAGTCCAAGCTGCTTGCGTAGAACTAACTGACTGCGCAGTCCAAGCTGCTTGCGTAGAACTAACTGACTGCGCAGTCCAAGCTGCTTGCGTAGAACTAACTGACTGCGTAGTCCAAGCTGCTTGCGTATAACTAACTGACTGCGCAGTCAAGCTGCTTGCGTAGAACTAACTGACTGCGCAGTCCAAGCTGCTTGCGTAGAACTAACTGACTGCGCAGTCCAAGCTGCTTGCGTAGAACTAACTGACTGCGCAGTCCAAGCTGCTTGCGTAGAACTGACTGCGCAGTCCAAGCTGCTTGCGTAGAACTAACTGACTGCGCAGTCCAAGCTGCTTGCGTAGAACTAACTGACTGCGCAGTCCAAGCTGCTTGCGCATAACTAACTGACTGCGCAGTCCAAGCTGCTTGCGTAGAACTAACTGACTGCGCAGTCCAAGCAGCTTGCGTAGAACTAACTGACTGCGCAGTCCTATCTGCTTTGGTATAACTTACTGACTGCGCATTCCTTGGTGCTTGCGTAGAACTGACTGCGCAGTTCAAGCTGCTTGCGAAGAACTAACTGACTGCGCAGTCCAAGCTGCTTGCGTAGAACTGACTGCGCAGTCCAAGCTGCTTGCGTAGAACTAACTGACTGCGCAGTCCAAGCTGCTTGCGTAGAACTGACTGCGCAGTTCAAGCTGCTTGCGAAGAACTAACTGACTGCGCAGTCCAAGCTGCTTGCGTAGAACTGACTGCGCAGTCCAAGCTGCTTGCGTAGAACTAACTGACTGCGCAGTCCAAGCTGCTTGCGTAGAACTAACTGACTGCGCAGTCCAAGCTGCTTGCGTAGAACTAACTGACTGCGCAGTCCAAGCTGCTTGCGTAGAACTAACTGACTGCGCAGTCCAAGCTGCTTGCGTAGAACTAACTGACTGCGTAGTCCAAGCTGCTTGCGTATAACTAACTGACTGCGCAGTCAAGCTGCTTGCGTAGAACTAACTGACTGCGCAGTCCAAGCTGCTTGCGTAGAACTAACTGACTGCGCAGTCCAAGCTGCTTGCGTAGAACTAACTGACTGCGCAGTCCAAGCTGCTTGCGTAGAACTGACTGCGCAGTCCAAGCTGCTTGCGTAGAACTAACTGACTGCGCAGTCCAAGCTGCTTGCGTAGAACTAACTGACTGCGCAGTCCAAGCTGCTTGCGCATAACTAACTGACTGCGCAGTCCAAGCTGCTTGCGTAGAACTAACTGACTGCGCAGTCCAAGCCGCTTGCGTAGAACTAACTGACTGCGCAGTCCAAGCTGCTTGCGTAGAACTAACTGACTGCGCAGTCCAAGCTGCTTGCGTAGAACTGACTGCGCAGTTCAAGCTGCTTGCGAAGAACTAACTGACTGCGCAGTTCAAGCTGCTTGCGTAGAACTGACTGCGCAGTCCAAGCTGCTTGCGTAGAACTAACTGACTGCGCAGTCCAAGCTGCTTGCGTAGAACTGACTGCGCAGTTCAAGCTGCTTGCGAAGAACTAACTGACTGCGCAGTCCAAGCTGCTTGCGTAGAACTGACTGCGCAGTCCAAGCTGCTTGCGTAGAACTAACTGACTGCGCAGTCCAAGCTGCTTGCGTAGAACTGACTGCGCAGTCCAAGCTGCTTGCGTAGAACTAACTGACTGCGCAGTCCAAGCTGCTTGCGTAGAACTAACTGACTGCGCAGTCCAAGCTGCTTGCGTAGAACTAACTGACTGCGCAGTCCAAGCTGCTTGCGTAGAACTGACTGCGCAGTTCAAGCTGCTTGCGAAGAACTAACTGACTGCGCAGTCCAAGCTGCTTGCGTAGAACTGACTGCGAAGTCCAAGCTGCTTGCGTCCCCCGAGAACTAACTGACTGCGCAGTCCAAGCTGCTTGCGTAGAACTGACTCGCGTCCAGCTGCTTGCGTGAACTTCTGCTGCGCGCCGACTGCGCAGTCCAAGCTGCTTGCGTAGAACTAACTGACTGCGCAGTCCAAGCTGCTTGCGTAGAACTAACTGACTGCGCAGTCCAAGCTGCTTGCGTAGAACTAACTGACTGCGCAGTCCAAGCTGCTTGCGTAGAACTAACTGACTGCGCAGTCCAAGCTGCTTGCGCATAACTAACTGACTGCGCAGTCCAAGCTGCTTGCGTAGAACTGACTGTGCAGTCCAAGCTGCTTGCGTAGAACTAACTGACTGCGCAGTCCAAGCTGCTTGCGTAGAACTAACTGACTGCGCAGTCCAAGCTGCTTGCGTAGAACTAACTGACTGCGTAGTCCAAGCTGCTTGCGTATAACTAACTGACTGCGCAGTCAAGCTGCTTGCGTAGAACTAACTGACTGCGCAGTCCAAGCTGCTTGCGTAGAACTAACTGACTGCGCAGTCCAAGCTGCTTGCGTAGAACTAACTGACTGCGCAGTCCAAGCTGCTTGCGTCCCCCCCCCCTCCGCCCGCGCGCCCGCCGCGCCCCCCCCCCCCCCCCAGAACTAACTGACTGCGCAGTCCAAGCTGCTTGCGTAGAACTAACTGACTGCGCAGTCCAAGCTGCTTGCGTAGCCCCAACTAACTGACTGCGCAGTCCAAGCTGCTTGCGTCGCAGCCCCAACTAACTGACTGCGCAGTCCAAGCTGCTTGCGCATAACTAACTGACTGCGCAGTCCAAGCTGCTTGCGTAGAACTAACTGACTGTGCAGTCCAAGCTGCTTGCGTAGAACTAACTGACTGCGCAGTCCAAGCTGCTTGCGTAGAACTGACTGCGCAGTTCAAGCTGCTTGCGAAGAACTAACTGACTCCGCAGTCCAAGCTGCTTGCGTCGAACTAACTGACTGCGCAGTCCAAGCTGGGCTTGCTTGCTCTGACTGCGCGCCAGCGCCGACTGCGCTGTCCAAGCTGCTTGCGTAGAACTAACTGACTGCGCAGTCCAAGCTGCTTGCGTAGAACTAACTGACTGCGCAGTCCAAGCTGCTTGCGTAGAACTAACTGACTGCGCAGTCCAAGCAGCTTGCGTAGAACTACTGCGGACTGACTGCGCAGTCCTAGCTGCTTGCGTAGAACTAACTGATTGCGCAGTCCAAGCTGCTTGCGTAGAACTAACTGACTGCGCAGTCCAAGCTGCTTGCGTAGAACTAACTGACTTCGCAGTCCAATCTGCTTGATTAGTTATAACTGACTGCGCAGTTCAAGCTGCTTGCGTAGAACTAACTGACTGCGCAGTCCAAGCCGCTTGCGTAGAACTAACTGACTGCGCAGTCCAAGCTGCTTGCGTAGAACTAACTGACTGCGCAGTCCAAGCTGCTTGCGTAGAACTAACTGACTGCGCAGTTCAAGCTGCTTGCGTAGAACTATGCGCATCCAGTGATCTCGGCCATCCCGCTGATCGTGACGCATCCGAGGCACGACCGGGGCCGGCCTGAGAACGACCGCGACTGACTGCGCAGTCCAAGCTGCTTGCGTAGAACTGACTGCGCAGTCCAAGCTGCTTGCGTAGAACTAACTGATTGCGCGGTCCAAGCTGCTTGCGTAGAACTGACTGCGCAGTCCAAGCTGCTTGCGTAGAACTAACTGACTGCGCAGTCCAAGCTGCTTGCGTAGAACTGACTGCGCAGTTCAAGCTGCTTGCGAAGAACTAACTGAACTGCGCAGTCCAAGCTGCTTGCGTAGAAAACTGACTGCGCAGTCCAAGCTGCTTGCAGACTAACTGACTGCGCAGTCCAAGCTGCTTGCGTAGAACTAACTGAAAGCGAAGTCCAAGCTGCTTGCGTAGAACTAACTGACTGCGTAGTCCAAGCTGCTTGTGAGCAACTACTGACTGCGCGTCAAGCGCCGGCACTGCGCAGTCCAAGCTGCTTGCGTAGAACTAACTGACCCAGCCAGCTCCGTGCGCAGTCCCAAGCTGCTTGCGTAGAACTAACTGACTGCGCAGTCCAAGCTGCTTGCGTAGAACTAACTCCTGCGCAGTCCAGCTGCTTGCGGGACTGCGCAGTCCAGCTCGGAGCTGCTTGCGTAGAACTAACTGACTGCGCAGTCCAAGCTGCTTGCGTAGAACTAACTGACTGCGCAGTCCAAGCTGCTTGCGTAGAACTAACTGACTGCGCAGTCCAAGCTGCTTGCGTAGAACTGACTGCGCAGTCCAAGCTGCTTGCGTAGAACTAACTGACTGCGCAGTCCAAGCTGCTTGCGTAGAACTAACTGACTGCGCAGTCCAAGCTGCTTGCGTAGAACTAACTGACTGCGCAGTCCAAGCTGCTTGCGTAGAACTGACTGCGCAGTCCAAGCTGCTTGCGTAGAACTAGCTGACTGCGCAGTCCAAGCTGCTTGCGTAGAACTAACTGACTGCGCAGTCCAAGCTGCTTGCGTAGAACTAACTGACTGCGCAGTCCAAGCTGCTTGCGTAGAACTGACTTCGCAGTTCAAGCTGCTTGCGAAGAACTAACGCCTGACTGCGCAGTCCAACTCCTTTGCCGCGGCAGACTGACTGCGCAGTCCAAGCTGCTTGCGTAGAACTAACTGACTGCGCAGTCCAAGCCCAACTGACTGCGCAGTCCAAGCTGCTTGCGTAGAACTAACTGACTGCGCAGTCCAAGCTGCTTGCGTAGAACTAACTGACTGCGCAGTCCAAGCTGCTTGCGTAGAACTCTGACGCGCGTCCAGCTGCTTGCGGACCACCGCTGCGCCAGCGCTTGCTCCGCGCGCGCGCGCGCGCCGCGCGCGCCGCGCGCGGACACCCCCCAACTGACTCCGCAGTCCAAGCTGCTTGCGTAGAACTAACTGACTGCGCAGTCCAAGCTGCTTTGCGTAGAACTAACTGACTGCGCAGTCCAAGCTGCTTGCGTAGAACTAACTGACTGCGCAGTCCAAGCTGTTCCCTTGCAGATCCAACTCACTTACTGCGCAGTCCAAGCTGCTTGCGCTCGCAACTGACTGCGCAGTCCAAGCTGCTTGCGTAGAACTAACTGACTGCGCAGTCCAAGTTGCTTGCGTTGAACTAACTGACTGCGCAGTCCAAGCTGCTTGCGTAGAACTAACTGACTGCGCAGTCCAAGCTGCTTGCGTGGAACTGACTGCGCAGGTTCAAGCTTCTTGCGAAGAACTAACGTGACTGCGCAGTCCAAGCTTCTTGCGTCGACCTGGACTGCGCAGTCCAAGCTGCTTGCGTAGAACTAACTGACTGCGCAGTCCAAGCTGCTTGCGTAGAACTGACTGCGCAGTTCTAGCTGCTTGCGTATAACTTTCTGACTGCGCAGTCCTAGCTGCTTGCGTAGAACTGACTGCGCAGTCCAAGCTGCTTGCGTAGAACTAACTGACTGCGCAGTCCAAGCTGCTTGCGTAGAACTGACTGCGCAGTCCAAGCTGCTTGCGTAGAACTAACTGACTGCGCAGTCCAAGCTGCTTGCGTAGAACTAACTGACTGCGCAGTCCAAGCTGCTTGCGTAGAACTAACTGACTGCGCAGTCCAAGCTGCTTGCGTAGAACTAACTGACTGCGCAGTCCAAGCTGCTTGCGTCTAACTTACTGACTGCGCAGTCAAGCTGCTTGCGTAGAACTAACTGACTGCGCAGTCCAAGCTGCTTGCGTAGAACTAACTGACTGCGCAGTCCAAGCTGCTTGCGTAGACTACTGACTGCGCAGTCCAGCTGCTTGCTGAACTGACGGCGCAGTCCAGCCAACTGACTGCGCAGTCCAAGCTGCTTGCGTAGAACTAACTGACTGCGCAGTCCAAGCTGCTTGCGTAGAACTAACTGACTGCGCAGTCCAAGCTGCTTGCGTAGAACTAACTGACTGCGCAGTCCAAGCTGCTTGCGTAGAACTAACTGACTGCGCAGTCCAAGCTGCTTGCGCATAACTAACTGACTGCGCAGTCCAAGCTGCTTGCGTAGAACTACTCTCCAACCTCGTAAACTGACTGCCCAGTCCAAGCTGCTTGCGTAGAACTAACTGACTGCGCAGTCCAAGCTGCTTGCGTAGAACTGACTGCTCCAGTTCAAGCTGCTTGCGTCGAACTAACTGACTGCGCAGTCCAAGCTGCTTGCGTAGAAACTCCCCCCCCCCCCCCCGCCCCGACTGTGCAGTCCAAGCTGCTTGCGTAGAACTAACTGACTGCGCAGTCCAAGCTGCTTGCGTAGAACTGACTGCGCAGTTCAAGCTGCTTGCGAAGAACTAACTGACTGCGCAGTCCAAGCTGCTTGCGTAGAACTGACTGCGCAGTCCAAGCTGCTTGCGTAGAACTAACTGACAGCGCAGTCCAAGCTGCTTGCGTAGACACTCTGCTGCGCTCCACTCTTGCAGACACCCCCCACCAACTGACTGCGCAGTCCAAGCTGCTTGCGTAGAACTAACTGACTGCGCAGTCCAAGCTGCTTGCGTAGAACTAACTGACTGCGCAGTCCAAGCTGCTTGCGTAGACTGACTGGCGCAGTTCAGCTGCTTCAGACTACGACGCGCGTCCACCAACTGACTGCGCAGTCCAAGCTTCTTGCGTAGAACTGACTGCGCAGTCCAAGCTGCTTGCGTTGAACTAACTGATTGCGCAGTCCAAGCTGCTTGCGAAGAACTAACTGACTGCGCAGTTCAAGCTGCTTGAGTAGAACTGACTGCGCAGTCCAAGCTGCTTGCGTAGAACTAACTGACTGCGCAGTCCAAGCTGCTTGCGTAGACTCACCTGATGGCGCAGTCCAAGCTACTTGCGTAGAACTGACTGTGCAGTCCAAGCTGCTTGCGTAGAACTGACTGCGCAGTCCAAGCTGCTTGCGTAGAACTAACTGACTGCGCAGTCCAAGCTGCTTGCGTAGAACTAACTGACTGCGCAGTCCAAGCTGCTTGCGTAGAACTAACTGACTGCGCAGTCCAAGCTGCTTACATAGAACTAACTGACTGCGTAGACCAAGCTGCTTGCGTAGAACTAACTGACTGCGCAGTCCAAGCTGCTTGCGTAGAACTAACTGACTGCGCAGTCCAAGCTGCTTGCGTAGAACTAACTGACTGCGCAGTCCAAGCTGCTTGCGTAGAACTAACTGACTGCGCAGTCCAAGCTGCTTGCGTGGAACTAACTGACTGCGCAGTCCAAGCTGCTTGCGTAGAACTAACTGACTGCGCAGTCCAAGCTGCTTGCGTAGAACTAACTGACTGCGCAGTCCAAGCTGCTTGCGTAGAACTAACTGACTGCGCAGTCCAAGCTGCTTGCGTAGAACTAACTGACTGCGCAGTCCAAGCTGCTTGCGTAGAACTCCGCGTAACTGACTGCGCAGTCCAAGCTGCTTGCGTAGAACTAACTGACTGCGCAGTCCAAGCTGATTGCGTAGAACTAACTGACTGCGCAGTCCAAGCTGCTTGCGTAGAACTAACTGACTGCGCAGTCCAAGCTGCTTGCAAGACCACGACTCGCGCAGTCCAAGCTGCTTGCGCATAACTAACTGACTGCGCAGTCCAAGCTGCTTGCGTAGAACTAACTGACCGCGCAGTCCAAGCTGCTTGCGTAGAACAACAGACTAACTGACTGCGCAGTCCAAGCTGCTTGCGTAGAACTTACTGACTTCGCAATCCAAGCTGCTTGCGTAGAACTAACTGACTGCGCAGTCCAAGCTGCTTGCGCATAAGAACTGACTGCGCAGTCCAAGCTGCTTGCGTAATAACTGACTGCGCAGTCCAAGCTGCTTGCGTAGAACTAACTGACTGCGCAGTCCAAGCCGCTTGCGTAGAACTACTGCTGAGTCCAGCTGCTTGCGTAGAACTGACTGCGCAGTCCAAGCTGCTTGCGTAGAACTAACTGACTGCGCAGTCCAAGCTTCTTGCGTAGAACTGACTGCGCAGTTCAAGCTGCTTGAGTAGAACTGACTGCGCAGTCCAAGCTGCTTGCGTAGAACTGACTGCGCAGTCCAAGCTGCTTGCGTAGAACTAACTGACTGCGCGCTCTGCTGCGTCGAGCCGCACTGACTGCGCAGTCCAAGCTGCTTGCGTAGAACTAACTGACTGCGCAGTCCAAGCTGCTTTCGGAGAGTTACTCTGCGCGTCCAAGCTACTTGTACGTAGAACTGACTGCGCAGTCCAGCTGCTTTCGAAGAAAACTGACTGCGCAGTCCAAGCTGCTTGCGTAGAACTAACTGACTGCGCAGTCCAAGCTGCTTGCGTAGAACTAACTGACTGCGCAGTCCAAGCTGCTTGCGTAGAACTACGCCACCAAAACTGACTGCGCAGTCCAAGCTGCTTGCGGAGAACTAACTGACTGCGCAGTCCAAGCTGCTTACACGCGCGTCCGCTCGCGTAGAACTGCTGACTGCGCAGTCCAAGCTGCTTGCGTAGAACTGACTGCGCAGTCCAAGCTGCTTGCGTAGAACTAACTACTGCGCAGTCCAAGCTGCTTGCTAAAGCAAACCACGACGCGCAGTCCAAGCGCCGGCTAACTGACTGCGCAGTCCAAGCTGCTTGCGTAGAACTAACTGACTGCGCAGTCCAAGCTGCTTGCGTAGAACTAACTGACTGCGCAGTCCAAGCTGCTTGCGTAGAACTAACTGACTGCGCAGTCCAAGCTGCTTGCGTAGAACTAATTGACTGCGCAGTCCACACCCCAAGCTGCTTGCGTAGAACTAATTGACTGCTCAGACCAAGCTGCGTGCGTAGAACTGACTGCGCAGTCCAAGCTGCTTGCGTAGAACTAACTGACTGCGCAGTCCAAGCTGCTTGCGTAGAACTAACTGACTGCGCAGTCCAAGCTGCTTGCGTAGAACTGACTGCGCAGTCCAAGCTGCTTGCGTAGAACTAACTGACTGCGCACTGCGCAGTCCAAGCTGCTTGCGTAGAACTAACTGACTGCGCAGTCCAAGCTGCTTGCGTAGAAATAACTGACTGCGCAGTCCAAGCTGCTTGCGTAGAACTAACTGACTGCGCAGTCCAAGCTGATTGCGTAGAACTAACTGACTGCGCAATCCAAGCTGCTTGCGTAGAACTAACTCACTGCGCAGTCCAAGCTGCTTGCGTAGAGAATTAACTGACTGCGCAGTCCAAGCTGATTGCGTAGAACTAACTGACTGCACAGTCCAAGCTGCTTGCATAGAAACTGACTGTGCAATTCAAGCTGATTGTGTAGAACTAACTGACTGCACAGTCCAAGCTGCTTGCGTAGAACTAGCTGACTGCGCAGTCCAAGCTGCTTCGTACTAACTGACTGCGCAGTCAAGCTGCTTGCGTAAAACTAACTGACTGCGCAGTCCAAGCTGCTTGCGTAGAACTAACTGACTGCGCAGTCCAAGCTGCTTGCGTAGAACTAACTGACTGCGCAGTCCAAGCTGCTTTCGGAGAATTAACTGACCTGCGCAGTCCAAGCTACTTGCGTAGAACTGACTGTGCAGTCCAAGCTGCTTGCGTAGAACTGACTGCGCAGTCCAAGCTGCTTGCGTAGAACTAACTGACTGCGCAGTCCAAGCTGCTGCGTAGAACCAAGCTGACTGTGCAGTCCAAGCTGATTGCGTAGAACTAACTGACTGCGCAGTCCAAGCTACTTGTGTAGAACTGACTGTGCAGTCGAAGCTGCTTGCGTAGAAACTGACTGTGCAGTCCAAGCTGTTTGCGTAGAACTAACTGACTGTGCAGTCCAAGCTGCTTGCGTAGAACTAAACTGCGACTGCGCAGTCCAAGCTGCTTGCGTAGAACTAACTGACTGCGCAGTCCAAGCTGATTGCGTAGAACTAACTGACTGCGCAGTCCAAGCTGCTTGCATAGAACTAACCGACTGCGCAGTCCAAGCTGCTTGCGTAGAACTAACTGATTGCTACAGTCCATGCTGCTTGCGTAGAACTTACTGACTGCGCAGTCCAAGCTACTTGCGTAAAACTAATTGACTGCGGAGTCCAAGCTGCTTGCGTAGAACTGACTGCGCAGTCCAAGCTGCTTGCGTAGAACTAACTGACTGCGCATAACTGCTTTAGAACTAACTGACTGCCAGTCCAAGCTGCTTGCGTAGAAAGCAGTCCAAGCTGCTTGCGTAGAACTGACTGTGCAGTCCAAGCTGCTTGCGTAGAACTAGCTGACTGCGCAGTCCAAGCTGCTGGCGTGGAACTAACTGACTGCGCAGTCCAAGCTGCGTGCGTAGAACTCTCTGACGGCGCAGTCCAAGCTGCTTTAAACTACGACGAGTCCAAGTGCTTGCGTAGAACTAACTGACTGCGCAGTCCAAGCTGCTTGCGTAGAACTAACTGACTGCGCCGTCCAAGCTGCTTGCGTAGAACTAACTGACTGCGCAGTCCAAGCTGATTGCGTAGAACTAACTGACTGCACAGTCCAAGCTGCTTGCGTAGAACTGACTGCGCAGTCCAAGCTGCTTGCGTAAAACAACTAACTGACTGCGCAGTCCAAGCTGCTTGCGTAGAACTAACTGACTGCGCAGACCAAGCTGCTTGCGTAGAACTAACTGACTGCGCAGTCCAAGCTGCTTGCGTAGAACTAACTGACTGCGCAGTCCAAGCTGCTTGCGTAGAACTGACTGCGCAGTCCAAGCTGCTTGCGTAGAACTAACTGACTGCGCACTGCGCAGTCCAAGCTGCTTGCTTAGAACTAACTGACTGCGCACTGCGCAGTCCAAGCTACTTGCGTAGAACTGACTGTGCAGTCCAAGCTGCTTGCGTAGAACTAACTGTGCAGTCCAAGCTGATAGCGTAGAACTTACTGATAAGTCAAAGCTGCTAGCGTAGTAAAAACTGACTGCGCACTGCGCAGTCCAAGCTGCTTGCGGAGAATTAACTGACTGCGCAGTCCAAGCCTATTGCGTAGAACTAACTGACTGCGCAGTCCAAGCTGCTTGCGTAGAACTAACTGACTGTGCAGTCCAAGCTGCTTGCGTAGAACTGACTGCGTCCATCACGTGCTGCGAATAACTGACTGCGCAGTCCAAGCTGCTTGCGTAGAACTAACTGACTGCGCGGACTGACTGCGCAGTCCAAGCTGCTTGCTTAGAACTCACTATTGCACTGCGCAGTCCAAGCTGCTTGCGTAGAACTAACTGACTGCGCAGTCCAAGCTGCTTGCGTAGAACTAACTGACTGCGCAGTCCAAGCTGCTTGCGTAGAACTAACTGACTGCGCAGTCCAAGCTGCTTGCGTAGAACTAACTGACTGCGCAGTCCAAGCTGCTTGCGTAGAACTAACTGCGCAGTCCAAGCTGCTTGCGTAGAACTAACTGCGCAGTCATAGCTTCTTGCGTTGAACTAACTGACTGCGCAGTCCAAGCTGCTTGCGTAGAACTAACTGACTGCGCAGTCCAAGCTGCTTGGGTAGAACTAACTGACTGCGCAGTCCAAGCTGCTTGCGTAGAACTAACTGACTGCGCAGTCCAAGCTGCTTGCGTAGAACTAACTGACTGCGCAGTCCAAGCTGCTTGCGTAGAACTCGACTTGCTCAGGCTGCGTAGAACTGACTGCGCAGTCCAAGCTGATTGCGTAGAACTAACTGACTGCGCAGTCCAAGCTGCTTGCGTAGAACTAACTCACTGCGCAGTCCAAGCTGCTTGCGTAGAACTAACTGACTGCTCAGTCCAGGCTGCTTGGTTGAACTACAACTGACTTGCGCAGTCCAAGCTGCTTGCGTAGAACTAACTGACTGCGCAGTCCAAGCTGCTTGCGTAGAACTAACTGACTGCACAGTCCAAGCTGCTTGCGTAGAACTGACTGCGCAGTCCAAGCTGCTTGCGTAGAACTAACTGACTGCGCAGTCCAAGCTGCTTGCGTAGAACTAACTGACTGCGCAGTCCAAGCTGCTTGCGTAGAACTAACTGACTGCGCAGTCCAAGCTACTTGCGTAGAACTGACTGTGCAGTCCAAGCTGCTTGCGTAGAACTGACTGCGCAGTCCAAGCTGCTTGCGTAGAACTAACTGACTGCGCACTGCGCAGTCCAAGCTGCTTGCTTAGAACTAACTGACTGCGCACTGCGCAGTCCAAGCTACTTGCGTAGAACTGACTGTGCAGTCCAAGCTGCTTGCGTAGAACTGACTGTGCAGTCCAAGCTGTTTGCGTAGAACTGACTGCGCAGTCCAAGCTGCTTGCGTAGAACTAACTGACTGCGCACTGCGCAGTCCAAGCTGCTTGCGGAGAATTAACTGACTGCGCAGTCCAAGCTGATTGCGTAGAACTAACTGACTGCGCAGTCCAAGCTGCTTGCATAGAACTAACTGACTGCGCAGTCCAAGCTGCTTGCGTAGAACTAACTGACTGCGCAGTCCACGCTGCTTTCGGAGAATTAACTGACTGCGCAGTCCAAGCTACTTGCGTAGAACTGACTGTGCAGTCCAAGCTGCTTGCGTAGAACTGACTGCGCAGTCCAAGCTGCTTGCGTAGAACTAACTGACTGCGCACTGCGCAGTCCAAGCTGCTTGCTTAGAACTAACTGACTGCGCAGTCCAAGCTGCTTGCGTAGAACTAACTGACTGCGCAGTCCAAGCTGCTTGCGTAGAACTAACTGACTGCGCAGTCCAAGCTGCTTGCGTAGAACTAACTGACTGCGCAGTCCAAGCTGCTTGCGTAGAACTAACTGACTGCGCAGTCCAAGCTGCTTGCGTAGAACTAACTGACTGCGCAGTCCAAGCTGCTTGCGTAGAACTGACTGCGCAGTCCAAGCTGATTGCGTAGAACTAACTGACTGCGCAGTCCAAGCTGCTTGCGTAGAACTAACTCACTGCGCAGTCCAAGCTGCTTGCGTAGAACTAACTGACTGCGCAGTCCAAGCTGCTTGCGTAGAACTAACTGACTGCGCAGTCCAAGCTGCTTGCGGAGAATTAACTGACTGCGCAGTCCAAGCTGATTGCGTAGAACTAACTGACTGCGCAGTCCAAGCTGCTTGCGTAGAACTGACTGCGCAGTCCAAGCTGATTGCGTAGAACTAACTGACTGCGCAGTCCACGCTGCTTTCGGAGAATTAACTGACTGCGCAGTCCAAGCTACTTGCGTAGAACTGACTGTGCAGTCCAAGCTGCTTGCGTAGAACTGACTGCGCAGTCCAAGCTGCTTGCGTAGAACTAACTGACTGCGCACTGCGCAGTCCAAGCTGCTTGCTTAGAACTAACTGACTGCGCAGTCCAAGCTGCTTGCGTAGAACTAACTGACTGCGCAGTCCAAGCTGCTTGCGTAGAACTAACTGACTGCGCAGTCCAAGCTGCTTGCGTAGAACTAACTGACTGCGCAGTCCAAGCTGCTTGCGTAGAACTAACTGACTGCGCAGTCCAAGCTGCTTGCGTACAACTAACTGCGCAGTCCAAGCTGCTTGCGTAGAACTAACTGACTGCGCAGTCCAAGCTGCTTGCGTAGAACTAACTGACTGCGCAGTCCAAGCTGCTTGCGTAGAACTAACTGACTGCGCAGTCCAAGCTGCTTGGGTAGAACTAACTGACTGCGCAAGTCCAAGCTGCTTGCGTAGAACTAACTGACTGCTCAGTCCAAGCTGCTTGGTAGGACTAACTGACTGCGCAGTCCAAGCTGCTTGCGTAGAACTGACTGCGCAGTCCAAGCTGATTGCGTAGAAATAACTGACTGCGCAGTCCAAGCTGCTTGCGTAGAACTAACTCACTGCGCAGTCCAAAGCTGCTTGCGTAGAACTAACTGATTGCGCAGTCCAAGCTTCTTGATTAGTACTAACTGACTTCGCAGTCCAAGCTGCTTGCGTAGAACTAACTGACTGCGCAGTCCAAGCTGATTGCGTAGAACTAACTGACTGTACAGTCCAAGCTGCTTGCGTAGAACTGACTGCGCAGTCCAAGCTGCTTGCGTAGAACTAACTGACTGCGCAGTCCAAGCTGCTTGCGTAGAACTAACTGACTGCGCAGTCCAAGCTGCTTGCGTAGAACTAACTGACTGCGCAGTCCAAGCTACTGGCGGAGAACTGAGAGGGCAGACCAAGCTGCTTGCGTAGAACTGACTGCGCAGTCCAAGCTGCTTGCGTAGAACTAACTGACTGCGCACTGCGCAATCCAAGCAGCTTGCTTAGAACTAACTGACTGCGCACTGCGCAGTCCAAGCTACTTGCGTAGAACTGACTGTGAAGTCCAAGCTGCTTGCGTGGAACTGACTGTGCGGTCCAAGCTGTCTGTACGTAGAACTGACTGCGCAGTCCAAGCTGCTTGCGTAGAACTAACTGACTGCGCACTGCGCAGTCCAAGCTGCTTGCGGAGAATTAACTGACTGCGCAGTCCAAGCTGATTGCGTAGAACTAACTGACTGCGCAGTCCAAGCTGCTTGCATAGAACTAACTGACTGCGCAGTCCAAGCTGCTTGCGTAGAACTAACTGACTGCGCAGTCCACGCTGCTTTCGGAGAATTAAATAACTGCGCAGTCCAAGCTACTTGCGTGGAACTGACTGCGGAGTCCGAGCTGCTTGCCGTAGAACTGACTGCGCAGGTCCAAGCTGCTTGCGTGAGAACTAACTGACTGCGCACTGCGCAGTACCAAGCTGCTTGCTTAGAACTAACTGACTGGCTAACTCCAAGCTGCTTGGCGTAGAACTAACTGACTGCGCAGTCCAAGCTGCTTGGCGTACAACAAGCTGACTTCGGCAGGTCCAAGCTGCTTGCGTAGAACTAACTCACTGCGCAGTCCAAGCTGCTTGCGTAGAACTTGCAACTGACTGCGCAGTCCAAGCTGCTTGCGTAGAACTAACTGACTGCGCACTCCAAGCTGCTTGCGTAGAACTGACTGCGCAGTCCAAGCTGATTGCGTAGAACTAACTGACTGCGCATCCAAGCTGCTTGCGTAGAACTAACTCACTGCGCAGTCCAAGCTGCTTGCGTAGAACGAACCGTGACTTGCGCAGGGTCCAAAGCTGCTTGCGTAGGACGCACGACTGGGCAGTCCAAGCTGCTTGCGGAGAATTAACTGACTGCGCAGTCCAAGCCTGATTGCGTAGAACTAACTGACTGCGCGGTCCAAGCTGCTTCGTGAAATGACTGACTGCGCAGTCCAAGCTGCTTGCGTAGAACTAACTGACTGCGCAGTCCAAGCTGCTTGCGTAGAACTAACTGACTGCGCAGTCGAAGCTGCTTTCGGAGATTACTGACTGGCGCAGTCCAAGCTACTTGCGTAGAACTGACTGTGCAGTCCAACCTGCTTGTAGAACTGACTGCGCAGTCCAAGCTGCTTGCGTAGAACTAACTGACTGCGCAGTCCAAGCTGCTTGCGTAGAACTAACTGACTGCGCAGTCCAAGCTGCTTGCGTAGAACTAACTGACTGCGCAGTCCAAGCTGCTTGCGTAGAACTAACTGACTGCGCAGTCCAAGCTGCTTGCGTAGAACTAACTGACTGCATCCAAGCTGCTTGCGTAGAACTAACTGACTTCGCAGTCCAAGCTGCTTGCATAGAACTAACTGACTGCGCAGTCCAAGCTGCTTGCGTAGAACTAACTGACTGCGCAGTCCAAGCTGCTTGCGTAGAACTAACTGACTGCGCAGTCCAAGCTGCTTGCGTAGAACTAACTGACTGCGCAGTCAAAGCTGCTTGTGTCAGCGACTTGAGCTGCCGCAGTCCAAGCCCTGTCCTTGTCGCCTAAACTAACTGACTGCGCAGTCCAAGCTGCTTCCATAGAACTAACTGACTGCGCAGTCCAAGCTGTTTGCGTAGAACTGACTGCGCAGTCCAAGCTGCTTGCGTAGAACTGACTGCGCAGTCCAAGCTGCTTGCGTAGAACTAACTGACTGCGCAGTCCAAGCTGCTTGCGTAGAACTGACTGCGCAGTCCAAGCTGCTTGCGTAGAACTAGCTGACTGCGCAGTCCAAGCTGCTTGCGTAGAACTAACTGACTGCGCAGTCCAAGCTGCTTGCGTAGAACTAACTGACTGCGCAGTCCAAGCTGCTTGCGTAGAACTAACTGACTGCGCAGTCCAAGCTGCTTGCGTAGAACTAACTGACTGCGCAGTCCAAGCTGCTTGCATAGAACTAACTGACTGCGCCGTCCAAGCTGCTTGCGTAGAACTAACTGACTGCGCAGTCCAAGCTGCTTGCGTAGAACTAACTGACTGCGCAGTCCAAGCTGCTTGCGTAGAACTAACTGACTGCGCAGTCCAAGCTGCTTGCGTGGAACTAACTGACTGCGCAGTCCAAGCTGCTTCCATGGAGAAGCGCTAACTGACTCGGCGCAGTCCAAGCTGCTTGCGAGCACTGACTGCGCGGTCGAGAGCTGCTTGCGTAGAACTAACTGATTGCGCAGTCCAAGCTGCTTGCGTAGAACTAACTGACTGCGCAGTCCAAGCTGCTTGCGTAAAACTGACTGCGCAGTCCAAGACTGCTTTTCGCGTAGAACTAACTGACTGCTCGTCCAGAGCTGCTTCCATAGAACTAACTGACTGCGCAGTCTGGGCTGCTTCCGTCAGAATCTGACTTCGCAGGTCCAAGCTGCTTGCGTAGAACTGACTCGCAGTCCAAGCTGCTTGCGTAGAACTGAACTGACTGCGGAGTCCAAGCTGCTTGCGTAGAACTGACCGCGCAGTCCAAGCTGCTTGCGTAGAACTAACTGACTGGCGCAGTCCAAGCTGCTTGTGGCATAAATAACTGACTGCGCAGTCCAAGCTGCTTGCTAAGAACTGAACTGACTGCGCAGTCCAAGCCGCTTGCGTAGAACTAACTTACTGCGCAGTCCAAGCTGCTTGCGGAGAACTAACTGACTGCGCAGTCCAAGCTGCTTGCGTAGAACTAACTGACTGCGCAGTCCAAGCTGCTTGCGTAGAACTAACTGACTGCGCAGTCCAAGCTGCTTGCATTTGCGTAGAACTATTTGCTGCTCAGTCCAAGCTGCTTGCGTGAGACTTAACTTACTGCGCCGGTCCAAGCTGCTTGCGTAGAACTAACTACTGCGCAGTCCAAGCTGCTTGCGTGGAACTAACTGACTGCGCAGTCCAAGCTGCTTGCGTGGAACTAACTGACTGCGCAGTCCAAGCTGCTTGCGTAGAACTAACTGACTGCGCAGTCCAAGCTGCTTGGTAGAACAATGACGGCGCAGTCCAAGCTGCTTGCGCAGAACTAACTGACTGCGCAGTCCAAGCTGCTTGACGTATGAAGTAACACTGCGCCAGTCCAAGCTGCTTGCGTAAAACAAACCAACACCCAAACAACTGACTGCGCAGTCCAAGCTGCTGCAAAACCACAACGCCAGTCCAACTGCGTAGAACTAACTGACTGCGCAGTCCAAGCTGCTTGCGTGGAACTAACTGACTGCGCAGTCCAAGCTGCTTGCGGCATAAGAACTGACTGCGCGAGTCGTCCAAGCTGCTTGCGTACAACTAACTTACTGCGCAGTCCCAGCTGCTTGTATAGAAGAACTTATCTGACTCACAGTCCAAGCTGCTTTTGCGCAGAACTAACTGACTGCGCAGTGCAAGCTGCTTAGGTAGAACTAACTGACTGCGCAGTCCAAGCTGCTTGCGTAGAACTAACTGAACGGATCCAGCCGCCTGCGCAGTCCAAGCTGCTTGCGTAGAACTAACTGACTGCGCTGTCCATGCTGCTTGCGTAGAACTATCTGACTGCGCAGTCCAAGCTCTTTTTCGAGATCAACTGACTGCGCAGTTCTAAGCTGCTTGCGTAGAACTAACTGACTGCATCTCCCAAGCTGCTTGTATAGAACTAACTGACTGCGCAGTCCAAGCTGCTTGCATGAACTAACTGACTGCGCAGTCCAAGCTGCTTGGTCGTGAGAGCCAACTGACTGCGCAGTCCAAGCTGCTTGCGCAGAACTAACTGACTGCGCAGTCCAAGCTGCTTGCGTAGAACTACCCTAAGGTACCCTAAGGGGGGGTGCTACCTTCAGGGGGTCATAGGGGGACCCAGAAGAGTCCTTACTATTGCAACACACAAGCACAATAGGTTTCGTCCTGGAAGCACACTTTTCTGCATACACTATTCGACTCGCCTATATAACCCCATTGAAACATTACCACAACAGGTTTCGACACCAAATTTTTGAAATCACGTGACCCGGCCCCCCCGAGGGGTCAGGGGGTCACCAAGGTGGGGGGCACAAGTACTCGTGGGGGGGACCCCACCACCAAAGTTTGGGACCAATCCGGCCAGGGGGGGCTGAGAAAAACGAGTCACAAAATTTTGAGGACAATAATAACAACAACAACAACAACAACAACAACAACAACAATAAATATCTCCTAACGGCAATAAACGGGTTGCCGACGGTAGGGGACCCTCTATTCTAGGCAAAGGACCCTCTATTCGTGTTCAGGAGCTCGAATTACCCCTAGAAACATCAAAATCTCGATTTCAAAAATTTGACCCCTGAGGACCCCCTGGGCAGGGTGTCCTAGGGGGGTCACGGAAGGGTCCAGGAGGGTCCTAGGCAAAAATGGACCTCGGATTCGTGTTCCGGGGCCCAAATTACCCCTAGGGACGTCAAAATCCCAATTTCGAAAATTTGACCCCTGAGGACCCCCTAGGGGGGGTACCCTGAGGGGGTCGTAGGGGGGTCCAGGGAGGTCCTAGGCGAAAATGGACCTCAGATTCGCGTTCAGGGGCCCAAATTACCCCTAGAAACATCAAAATCTCAATTTCGAAAATTTGATCCCCGACGACCCCCTGGACCCCCTAGTGGGGGTACCCTGAGGGACTCATAGGGGGGTCCAGGAGGGTCCTAGGCAAAAATGGACCTCCGATTCGTGTTCAGGGCCCCAAATTACCCCTAGAAACACCAAAATCTCAATTTCGAAAATTTGCCCCCTGAGGACCCCCTAGGGGGGGTACCCTGAGGGCCATAGGGGGGTCCATGGGGGTCCTAGGCAAAAATTAACCTCAAATTCGTGTTCAGGGCCCCAAATTACCCCTAGGGACAAGTTTTTGTCCAAATCCCTGAAAAAAAAATTTTCAAGTTCACAAGGGTCCCCCCTTCTTGTTTTTCAAAAACCTCATTTTTGAGGGTCACGTGACTCAGCCCCCCGTGAGGTCAGGGGGGCACCAAGGTGGGGGGCACAAGTACTCGTGGGGGGGACCCCACCACCAAAGTTTGGGACCAATCCGGCCAGGGGGGGCTGAGAAAAACGAGTCACAAATTTCGAGGACAATAATAACAACAACAACAACAACAACAACAACAAATATCTCCTAACGGCAATAAACGGGTTGCCGACGGTAGGGGACCCTCTATTCTAGGCGAAGGACCCTCTATTCTAAGCAACAGATTGTCTATTTTCGGCAAAAAAACCCATATTTATGTTCAAGGACCCAAACTACCCACAAAACTCCCAAAATCTCAGTTTCGAAAATTTGACCCCTGAGGACCCCCTAGGGAGGGGTACCCTGAGGGGGTCGTAGGGGGGTCCAGGGAGGTCCTAGGCAAAAATGGACCTCGCATTTGTGTTCAGGGGCCCAAATTACCCCTAGAAACACCAAAATCTCAATTTCGAAAATTTGACCCCTGAGGACCTCTAGGGGGGGGTACCCTGAGGGTCGATAAGGGGGTCCAGGGGGGTCCTAGGCAAAAATGGACCTCGGATTCGTGTTCAGGGGCCCAAATTACCCCTAGAAACACCAAAATCTCAATTTCGAAAATTTGACCCCTGAGGACCCCCTAGCCCCCCCTAGGACCCCTGAGGGTCCTTAGGGGGGTCCAGGCAGGTCCTAGGCAAAAATGGACCTCGGACCCAGAAGAGTCCTTACTATTGCAACACACAAGCACAATAGGTTTCGTCCTGGAAACACACTTTTCTGCATACATTTTTCGACTTGCCTATATAACCCAATTGAAACATTACCACAACAGGTTTCGACACCAAATTTTTGAAATCACGTGACCCGGCCCCCCCCGAGGGGTCAGGGGGTCACCAAGGTGGGGGGCACAAGTACTCGTGGGGGGGACCCCACCACCAAAGTTTGGGACCAATCCGGCCAGGGGGGGCTGAGAAAAACGAGTCACAAAATTTTGAGGACAATAATAATAACAACAACAACAACAATAATAATATCTCCTAACGGCAATAAACGGGTTGCCGACGGTAGGGGACCCTCTATTCTAGGCAGGAGACCCTCTATTCGTGTTCAGGAGCTCGAATTACCCCTAGAAACATCAAAATCTCGATTTCGAAAAATTGACCCCTTTGGCCCTCTGGGGCATGGTACCCTAAGGGGGGGGCTACCCTCAGGGGGTCATAGGGGGACCCAGAAGAGTCCTTACTATTGCAACACACAAGCACAATAGGTTTCGTTCTGGAAACACACTTTACTACATACACTATTCGACTTGCCTATATAACCCAATTGAAACATTACCACAACAGGTTTCGACACCAAATTGTTGAAATCACGTGACCCGGCCCCCTCGAGGGGTCAGGGGGTCACCAAGGTGGGGGGCACAAGTACTCGTGGGGGGGACCCCACCACCAAAGTTTGGGACCAATCCGGCCAGGGGGGGCTGAGAAAAACGAGTCACAAAATTTTGAGGACAATAATAACAACAACAACAACAACAACAACAACAACAACAACAACAACAACAACAACAACAACAACAATAAATATCTCCTAACGGCAATAAACGGGTTGCCGACGGTAGGGGACCCTCTATTCTAGGCAAAGGACCCTCTATTCTAAGCAACAGATTGTCTATTTTCGGCAAAAAAACCCATATTTATGTTCAGGGACCCAAACTTCCCACAAAACTCCCAAAATCTCAATTTAGAAAATTTGACCCCTGAGGACCCCCTGGGGGGGGTACCCCGATGGTCCATAGGGGGGTCCAGGCAGGTCCTAGGCAAAAATGGACCTCGGACCCGGAAAGGTCCTTACTATTACAACACACAAGCACAATAGGTTTCGTCCTGGAAACACACTTTACTGCATACACTATTCGACGCACCTATATAACCCCATTGAAACATTACCACAACAGGTTTTGACACCCAATTTTTGAAATCACATGACCCGCCCCCCCCCCCCGAGGGGTCAGGGGGTCACCAAGGTGGGGGGCACAAGTACTCTTGGGGGGACCCCACCACCAAAGTTTGGGACCAATCCGGCCAGGGGGGGCTGAGAAAAACGAGTCACAAAATTTTGAGGACAATAATAACAACAACAACAACAACAACAACAACAACAACAACAACAACAACAATAAATATAACCACAACAGGTTTTGACACCCAATTTTTGAAATCACATGACCCGCCCCCCCCCCCCCCGAGGGGTCAGGGGGTCACCAAGGTGGGGGGCACAAGTACTCTTGGGGGGGACCCCACCACCAAAGTTTGGGACCAATCCGGCCAGGGGGGGCTGAGAAAAACGAGTCACAAAATTTTGAGGACAATAATAACAACAACAACAACAACAACAACAACAACAACAACAACAACAATAAATATCTCCTAACGGCAATAAACGGGTTGCCGACGGTAGGGGACCCTCTATTCTATTCGAAGGACCCTCTATTCTAAGCAACAGATTGTCTATTTTTGGCAAAAAACCCATATTTATGTTCAGGGACCCAAACTACCCACAAAACTCCCAAAATCTCAATTTCGAAAATTTGAACCCTGAGGACCCCCTATAGGGGGTACCCTAAGGGGGCCATAGGGGGTTCAGGAGGGTCCTAGGTAAAAATTAACCTCAGATTTGTGTTCAGGGGCCCAAATTACCCCTAGAAACATCAAAATCTCAATTTTGAAAATTTGACCCATTGTTCGATATAAGCCTTTTCAGACTTCGATAAAGGTATGTACATATGTGTAAAGGTATGTACATATGTGCTGAATTTCATTCTCATGTCCGTAATGTGTCTTGCAATATCGGACACGAAGGTTTTCAGAACAAATTCTTATATTGTTCAACTACAACTATTGTTCCAGCAGTGCACAAGTAAATTCATTTTGCATGATCCTTTGGCTTTGGGAGCACGATTTACGGCGGCACAGTTGTAGTTTCCAGACCTGACAAAAGCAATAGCAATGTGCAATCTGTCTGAGTGACAGTAGAGTCTGTCAATCTGAATGTGTAAAATTATTCCAGCTATAAATTTGTCTGTATAAATATAAGTAAAAAAATGTAAGTTCGTACAAACTAAAAAAATTACAACCAAAAGTGACTATATAAATATGCATTTACACAAACATAATGCACAGTATCTACTGAATAATGTTTTTGTTCCTTCTAGAGAAGGAACTATTGTTTTGAAATTAACTGCTCATAGCGTTTAACGCTACTGAGCAGGCTGAATAGCCAGTATGTTTCACGTGTATTTTCAGCTTGGGAGCTGCCTGCAGATTTTGTCTGCGTATATGCAGAAAATCAATAATCGATGTGCACTGCTGTAACAATGTACTCTTTCAAAATCGGCACCGGGATGTTTCACCACCAATATATAAGAACTATTAGAAACCACTGTTTATCGCTTCTTGTTCTTAGAGCTGATTTGCTCAGCTCAGATCAAAGTGTCACTTTTGAGCCATGGTTCGTGCCGCGGGATGCTTAACATCCTGCAACACTTTTTTGTACGTACTACGTATTTAGATTAAGTAAGAATAAGCTAGTTATTATAAAGTAGAGTAAGATACGAAGTAGCTTACGGTGAGTACATATGGAATAGAGAACCAATTCATTTAAACCTGAAAGGTAGGCACCCGGGAGGGGAAGGAACCTTGCCCTTTTTGGGGCCTACTTGTTTAATTTGCTTAAAATCCAATAACTATTTACCGATTGCAACTGTATTGTTTTTGCTTGTCTCCAGAGCTTGAAGTCGTCCAGCCACGAACGCAGGAAAAATGTGCCATCGTTTTTTTTCTACCGTTTGCTTCCATGCGTCAAATGCTGCAATTAGATGGCATTGTTCCAATTAAACTTAAAGACGACATACCAGTCGACTATCAAGCCGTGTCATAGTACAGTATATAGTACATACATGCAAAGTACACACAAGCAGCTGAGAACACCTGAAGACGCAGTCCACCGTTGGGGGTTGGAAATCTAAGCATTTTTTGAAAGAGTCGAGGGTGACGGGGGAGTCGGGCCAGGTTATAGGAGGTACGATCCCACGTATGCCCATGTACAGTATGCAGGTGAGTTTTCACACATTTTTGTGAATGATTATCATGTGACGCCTAAAATTTACTGCTTAAAAATAATACATAAAAAGCACCAAATAAAATTTACCAGCAAAATTCGAAAAACTGAGCTCATCGGTTTCAATTTAGAGTGAATGGTTCATTCGCAAGTGTTCTCTGAGTTCAGCAATTCAATAATATCGATACTGACAATGCTTTTCTCTGCATTTGGCTGAAAACAATTGCATAAATATAATTTAATCTATCTTATCATATAAAAATATTTTACTCGTACATCTGTATACAACGCTTTTGTACGTAGAATGCTTTTGTACACTTACATACATACGAATTTAGTTGTTAAACGTATATATTTGAAATTTAAGCACACCTTGTATTATGTATTTTTGGTGAAGATTTAAAAATATTACCATTTCCAGAAAATTTTTTGTGGTTGACGTGGCAAGTAAGTAGGGTACATCTTCGAGCGAACTTTTTCCCGAAGCCTTCCACATCACATGTGAGATTCGAGGATGCATTTTGTTCCATTAAGTATAAGTAACTGAAAACATACAGTTTGTGCATAGATTTCGTACGAACTATTATGGAAGAAACTTTGCCATTTTTGTCAACGATTTGCTTTATAATGTGAAAAATTTTCATTAAAATTTGAAAACTTGAAATCAAAAATTAAAATTAAAAAACTTGAAAACTTTTTGTGTACCAGTACCGTATATAGTATGTATATTAATAGTAAACTGAAGAAAAACCTTACAGAAAACTTCGTCTGCATTATATTTTTCTCTCACTCTATTGGATGGCCAATGAGCTTAAGGGGGTAGTGTCGCGAAAGCAGTCGATTTTGCGCGACTGTAAAACTTGTTCAGTAAAATGTTAGAAATTGTTCTTTCTATATTTTAAAAATCTACCAAAAGGCAAATTATTTTGCCAAGTTTCAGCAAAATTGGTGCAGCATATAGTTTGCAATAATGTCTCAAAGTCGGAAAAATGACGAAAAAAAAGCCTATTCACATTCCATTTTTTAGTCACATTTATCAATTTTTCTGTTTAGTTTTTTTACACAGACTAATAGCACATATGTTTTAGTTTATGCACACAAAATTTAGTGCAGATTACTGTAGCGGCTGTGGAGTAATACTAGTTTGAACTGTGAAGGTGTACTTAAACTGTAAAATAGTAGCAGCAATAATGATAAATTGTGGAAAATCTAGACGCTTATTTTCAAATCAGAAGAAAAACGAACCTTCAATTTTTTTTTTCTTATTTGTCGCAAAAAATTGTGCGTCCACACATTATGTGTACTTCACAAGCTGGCCAATCTGATATCTGGCTTGATTTTTCGAACTTTTGTGTCCCTATTGTGTGATGTCTGGCTTACAAATGACTATTGGTCCAAGATATTTGTCAATATTGATAGTGTGACGTCTGGCAGTAATTATTTGATACCATACAGCGTTGGACTAGCTTCTCATTGCATGTACTACTTCAAAACAAAAAGTTCTATTTTCACAGCCTATGAGCAAAACTGCTTTCGCGACACTACCCCCTTAACAGACCATATCACATGATATGACAAACAATCTGATTGGCTTGTATCATTGCGCTTTTTATCCCCAGCGCTTTTAATCCCCACGTAAATTTTATTACAAAGCTTTATAAAAACTCTGGCTTCTAGGGGCTACCCTGGGGATTATCGCAACTGTGTGATTTGATAAAAGTAGCAGAGGATATTCCTGGGTCCAAAACAGTAAAGGTGTCTAGCTTCTGGGGGCTGCGGCCCCAAGACACCCCGCATCAATGAATTTGAATTGTATTATAAATATTTGTAATAGTCGAGAGGGGGTGCCCAAGTTGCGAAAGTGATGATAATATATGTTGGTTATTCACTCTTTAAAATACAAAATCTGGGAACAATTTGTGGTACAACACTTTGAATATTGACAGCAATGAAGGGAAATTTAACTAATTTAAGACTACATTTAAGTATGCAAAACAATCAAACAGGGCATCGCCACAAACTTTAGTTCCGCGGTACAATGTTTACGTCAAATGATTCAGTTTACCGCAACAAAATAATACGTAGACGAAACAATTTTTGAAAAAAAATTCAAAAAGAGTAGTGTAAAAAATAGTTGTGGTGCTCTTGGGGCTTTAATTTCAGTGGCCTTTTCTTTTATGTGCGAGTTTAATTAAAAAACGAGTCTATGAGTTCCATGTAACAGCACCAAAATTTTGGGTACCCCTCCTTCCCCCTTGGTGGGACCCCCCTCACAGGAAGAAAGGGCGACTCTTAAAATGGTCTAAAACCAATCTAAAAACACTCTAAAAATTTTAAGAGTGAATTAAGAGAGCAAGTTAAGACTATTTTAAGAGTGAATTTAGACTGTTTTTAGATTATTTAAGACTGTTTTTAGATTATTTAAGACTGTTTTAAGATAATCTTAAATCAGTCTAAAATGCAGTTTGGAACTACGCTGCACAATTTTAGATTGTTTTTAGAGTAAATTAAGACCAGTTTTAGATTGGTTTAAGACTATTTTAAGAGTATTTAAGAGTAAATTAAGATAATCTAAAACTGGTCTTAAATGCAGACCAGCTCAGCTGCCTTTATTTTAGATTGTTTTAAGAGTGAATTAAGACTAGTTTTAGACCATTTTAAGAGTGATTTAAGAGTAATTTAAGATAATCTAAAACTGGTCTTAAATTCAGACCAGCTCAGTTGCCTTTATTTTAGATTGTTTTAAGAGTAAATTAAGACTAGTTTTAGACCATTTTAAGAGTGATTTAAGAGTAATTCAAGATAATCTAAAACTGGTCTTAAATTCAGACCAGCTCAGCTGCCTTTATTTTAGATTGTTTTAAGAGTGAATTAAGATTAGTTTTAGACTATTTTAAGCCTAAGAAGTACGAGCCCATGAGGGAACACGAGATGCATACTCAAACAGAAGGTATAGGTATATATATATATATATATATATATATATATATATATATATATATATATATATATATATATATATATATATATATATATATATATATATATATATATATATATATATATATATATATATATAGATATACATATATATATATATATATATATATATATATATATATATATATATATATATATATATATATATATATATATATATATAACTAAGCAGAATGGCTCACGATGAATGTAAGTCTTAAAATTACTGAAAAGTGCATTTTAACCCATCACATAAACCCGAAAAGTCATTTCTGCCAAAACTTTTTTCCGGGTACGCCACTGACACTTTTATTTAGATTAAATGACTACATAAATGACTACAAACTACGTTTTGCTATGTGACCCTTTCGCTAGGGGGGGTGAAGGGACTGCGCAAGAAAATGTTAGTTTTCCCGGTTTCATTTTAACAACCTTGCCCATATGGGTACTATTGTCAGTTTTTTGCATGTTTTTAATTATTACCTGTTAATTTCTCTTGTTTAAACGCCAGTGCCAAATAACCGAATGAAAGAAAAAATTCCCCGCCACGACCACCAACATCACATGGGGGGTCAAAATTTGGGGAAACCTTTGGAAAACTCCCCCCCCCCCCGACCCCCCCCGGTGGCCCTATGAGGACAACCCTAGACACTACCCTCAGGTACCCTAGACATAGTATAGGCCCACAGGTCATCGTCACTAGGGATTAGGTTTCACCTCGCGGCCCAGGGTAGAAGAAGAAGAAGAAAAGAAGAAAATTATTTATTCTTGCAAACAAAACAAACTTGCAGACAAACCATAAGAGAAACAACAAAACATAATTGAACAAAAATCAAAACAAAAATGAAACAACAAAAGCAAGAACAGGACAAGGGAAGGACCATAGCTGGTCACCTAACACCCCGCCCACGAAGAAAACCAGACAAATCAAACTGTGCCAATCGTGCACGAAAAATATCGATAGAATTAGCTTCTACTATGCTATTCGGTAATGCATTCCATATATTACGTACTCTATACTTAAAAAAAGACAATAGTAAGTTGGACACAACTGGAGGGTTTACGATGCGTAAACTATTACAACGATAAGACGGTGCCGGGGCATAAGCAAAAAAATCGTCGAAACTCAAATCAGACTTGCCCTTAACAATTTTAAAAGTCATGATCAAATCTCGCTCAATGCGTCTATATTCTAGACTTTTTAAACCTAAAATAGACAGCCTAGTTTTATAGGATTCTTTCCAGAGTTCAGGCAAACGCTTGGTGAAACTTCTCTGAACGCGTTTTATGACATTAATATCACGTAGAAGATACGGGTTCCAAACTTCAGTACAATACTCTACTATAGGTCTAACAAAAACAGTGAACAACTTAGTCAGAAAGATGCGGTCACGATTTAAAAAAGAACGAAAAATACGAGAAGCAACAAACATAGCTTTTTTTGCAACAATCGAGCAGTGATTTGAAAATTTTAAATTAGTACTGATAAGTATGCCAAGATCCGAAACTGTGTCGGTTACTACCAGATCATGACCACCCATGCGATACAGCGGAGGATCTATCAATGCTCCGGGCACAAAAACGGAACACTTATTGGTGGCAAGTGGAAGTTGCCAAGCAACAGACCATTCATAGATCCTCTGTAGATCATCTTGCAATAGTGACGTTGCTACATTATCATCAGTTTCGATAAACAGTTTCGCATCATCGGCATACATAACTATACTGGCGTTCTGAACAGATTCAAATAAATCGTTGACAAAAATTGTGAATAAAACAGGACCAAGTAAAGTACCCTGCGGAACACCACTAACAACTTTGGTAGGGTTAGAATTACAGCCTTGAATAGAGACGAACTGATATCTATTTTTAAGAAAAGCCTCCAACCAGGCCAGCAGTAGCCCTCTAATACCGAATACGGCCAACTTTTGCATAAGTTTAGGGTGTGATACTGAATCGAAGGCTTTAGAAAAATCTAAATAGCAAACGTGAATTTTCTTCTTACTTTCAAAACTAGAGCACCAACTATTGAGCGTACATAACAAATTGCTGGTAGTAGATTTAGCTTTTACAAAACCAAACTGTCGAGGGGACAGAAGACTATTACTTTCTAAATGGACATTTAGAGCGTCCCTTACAATTCCTTCTAAAACTTTGCAACAAACACAAGTTAGACTAATAGGTCTATAATTTTGTACTGAGCTATTATCACCCTTTTTCTTATATACTGGTACTACCTTGGCTATTAGCCATTGTTGTGGTAGAGTCGCCGTAGCTATAGATCTGCAGAATATTTTTTGTAACGGGTAAGCAATAGAGTTGGCTACATTTTTGAGAAGGATAGCCGGAATATTATCAGGGCCTGAAGAAAGTGTCGGCTTTAATTTTTTAAGCGCCTTTTCAACAGCTGTGACAGTAATAGAAACAGTATTAAGCTCAGTGGTATCTACGGGTTGAACAGGGGGACGAACACCATCGTCAATCACAAAAACCGAACTAAAATAGCTATTCAGTACCCGTGCCTTTTCATGCATAGTGGAATAAATACTATTATCATACTTTAAGGATGGCATAGAATCACGAGATGTCAATTTAGAGTTCACGTAACTGAAGAACTTACGTATATCTGCGGAATTTAAGCATGCATTTTCTTCCGCTAAGAATATAGTATATAGTCTATGAGCTACATGACCAAATATGAAAATGCGGGTTTTCCCCGCCTGCCATACTCTATTAATATAGTGCCTCCATAACGTCCAGTCAATGTATATAATGAATAATGGAAGCGACTTCTTGTGAAAAATATAGTTTTGCTGGAAAATTTTAAAGCTGATCGCAAAATGGCACAAAAAACAAATATACATATAAAAGCCGAAAAAATCAATAAATCACAAGATGAAAAAATGTATATAAATACATGCATAATATAAACAAATATAAATTAAACTTTTAGTAGTAGTAGTAGTAAATATATAAATGATATAATATACATTATATAGACATTTTATATGAAACTATAAAAGTAACTTAATCTAATATAATAAAGACTATAATATAATCCAAAAACATTGAAAACTCAGCCAGCATACATTTAAGAGTGATTTAAGACCAATTTTAGATAATCTTAAATCACTCTTAAAACAGTCTAAAACATTTAAGAGTGATTTAAGAGTTTTAATTTTAATTATTTAAAATTTTCAGACCAAATTTAGACCAAATTAAGAACTCTTAAAATAGTCTTAAATGTTATAAATTTAAGACCAAATTAAGACCAAATTAAGAGTGGCGGTTTTCCTGTGCCTCCCCTGCGTCAGCTCATTTTTGACCCCCCTCCCTCCCAAAAATGACGCAATTTTTACCTTTTTTGATTAAAAAACACCGATTTTGACAATTTTTGGCGAAAATATTTGCAAAAATCGCTTATATTTCACAAAAAATGCCGATTTTTTCAAATTTTGGCCAAAATTTTACTCCCGCCGGGACAGCTTTAAAAAAACTATATTTAAGGGGGCGCTCCGGGAATCGGGGGTTACATCGAAAACTGGCAAAAAAACTGGCAAATGTCAAACTTTATTATACATATTTGTACTATGGCACAAAAGAACACTGGAGGCAAAATTTCAAATCACGTGATCATGTCACGTGACTCCCAGAGCACCAAACGTGAGTGAATTTTCGGCAAACGATAACTCTGCTTATACTTTGCGTATAGTCACACTTTATATACCAAAATTTAGCTTATGTGCTTCTCTAGTTGAACATTATTTTAGTTTTTAACATTTATGTCAGGTTTGAATAAAAAATGTCATTATGTGTTTTCGAAGTCGAGCTCTGAGCAATAAAATTCATATAAAAAAATTTCTAAGCTTTATTTTAAAAAACTAAAAAATTGTTCAACTGCGCAGAGCCTAAGGCTATAATTGTGCAAAATTTTGTAGAAAAATATCTTACCAGCATTTTATAATCGAATGCCGAAAAATTGGTTTTGTATTCACACAGCCTATATTTGAGTCTGCTGCTTCTGAAAATGGTTTGTTGTGCAATTTTTTTGCACAGAACGCAATAAAATTGTTTTAATTTTTCATTACGACTAATAAAATCGACGTATCGTCTGTTTGCAAAACATCAAAAAGCGTTGATGCACTGGCTTACTTGCTGAATCTGTGTAAAAGTCGAATAAAATCAGTAAATTGTCCAATTTTTTCCAAATTTTTTGCTATGGAGATATGCACATCAAAACATCAGAAATAGTATTTTGGGCGACTTTCCTTCAAGAATGATAGGTCATTTTGGCTGTTTTTAAAAAATATGGCCCAAATCCTTGATTCCCGGAGCGCCCCCTTAAGGTGGCGCTCCTGAAATGTGACTTTTCAAAAAACGGCAGTCTGGGGACAATTTTAGATACACAATAGCAAGCCGGTGTAAAAGCATGCCCAAACACAAAATATGAAGTTGATTGATACTAATTAGCATTCACTGTAGACCAAACGTGAGTGGATTTTCGGCTTTCGATTTCTCTTCATAGGTAGATAGCTATTGCACAACCAATAGCTCATTTTGCTTGCCATAATGTGATCGAGCGGTCGCAAGATCTGATTTTTGACAAAAATGATTGATATATTGAAAAACACAAAAATCACCATTTTCGAAAAACATAAATTTGACTAAATTTTTAAAATACTATCGATTTTCTCAAAATCAAATTTTGCGACCGCTCGAAGACGACAAGGTGCATTTATGTGCCAAATTTTAACTTTTTTTGCTGAGCCAATTTTTTAAAATCGCAAGCCGAAAATTTGCGTTTGTATTCACACGCACTATATTTCTGTCTCATGCAAAAAATATTGCGTTATTTCACTAAAAAAATTACACCAGACTCAATATAACACCGAAAATTTTAAAGTTTGTTCAACTAAAACGCAGCTGGTTGTGTTTTTCAGTCTTTCAAATTCATTACATACGTGTAAATGCATTGGCTTGTAAGGCGATTTCTGAAAAAAATCTATTTTTCTTGCTCAAAAAGCTCAAAAATTTTAAAATTTTTTTCATGTGATATGGGCATCAAATTAAAGGAAATTCACTTCTGAACAACTTTTGTTCTTACGAGGCATGTTTATTTTTGCGCGTTTTTAAAATAGTGGCCAAAACCCACATTTCAGGAGCGCCACCTTAAAAGCAGATTATCTTTTGCATTTTTACTGCTGCTATCATTTGAATACACCCCATCAGCGGTTTTTTGACTAATTTTTGCGCCACAGTTATGAAACTCAAGATCAGCCAACAACTACTAAACTTTTTGCAGTTATGCACTGACATAATATCCCCACCCGTTTTTTTGATATAGTTGATAAGTCGTTTCTACGTTGAGAAAATGACATTTTCGTGCAAAAATCACGTAATTTGACTTTTCTCTAAGATTTTCAAAAGCCCATAACACCGACTCTACAAACTATTTTTAGAAAAGGAAAAAAACGGGTGGGGATATTTTCCTAAAGATAATGTGGTTAAAGTTTCGAAGCCGTAGTCCGTTTTTAGCTTGAGTTCTGTGGGCGCAAAAAGTACACTGAAATGTCAAAAACCACGAAAACGACATTACCCCCTTAAGGTGGCGCTCCTGAAATGTGACTTTTCAAAAAACGGCAGTTTAGGGCCAATTTTAGATACACAATTGCAAGCTGGTGTAAAAGTATGCCTAAATACAAAAAATTAAGTTGATTGATACAAATTAGCATTCACTGTAGACCAAACGTGAGTGGAATTTCGGCTTGCGATTTCTCTTCGCAACTAAGTAGCTGTTGCACAATCAATAGCTCATTTTGCTCGCCTCAACGTGATCGAGCGGTCGCAAAAAGTCATTTTTGATGAATATGATTGATATATCGAAAAACACTAAAATCGCGATTTTTGAAAAACATAAATTTGGCTAAATTTTTTAGATACTATCGATTTGCCAAAAATCAAATTTTGCGACCGCTCGAAGATGACAAGGTGCATTTATGTGCCAAATTTTAACTTTTTTCGTTGAG
Source organism: Trissonchulus sp. WLG1_4 (assembly GCA_030248245.1). Lineage (NCBI taxonomy): Eukaryota > Metazoa > Nematoda > Enoplea > Enoplida > Ironidae > Trissonchulus > Trissonchulus sp. WLG1_4. The sequence continues at coordinate 82,109 of JASANF010019784.1, forward strand.
CTAATTTTTTAAAATCGCAAGCCGAAAATTTGCGTTTGTATTCACACACACTATATTTCTGTCTAATGCAGAAAGTATTGCGTTAGTTCACAAAAAAATTATACCACACTCAATAAAACACCAAAAATTTTTAATTACGTGTCAGTAAAACACTACTGCTAGTGTTTTTCAGCCTTTCAAATTCATTACATACGTGTAAATGCACTGGCTTGCGAAGGCATTTCCGTGAAAATCTATTTTTCTTGACGAAATTTGCTCAAAAATGTTCAAAATTTTTTTTATGTGATATGTACATCAAATTGAAGGAAATTCACTTCTGATCAACTTTTGTTCTTACGATGCATGTTTATTTTTGCGCGTTTTCAAAATAATGGCCAAAACCCACATTTCAGGAGTGCCACCTTAAGGCCGATTCACACGCTGCGATTTTACTGCGATTTTGCCGCAGCGTTTTCGCCGCTGCGGCAAAACGCACTGTCTGAACTTACGATCTAGTTTTTTTCTGACTTTGTCAAAATACGATCTAGTTTTTTTCTAGTTTTTTTCTGTTTTTTTCTAACTTTTTTCAGATTTGCCCAAATCGGTTTTTAATGTTTTTGGAGTACTTTTACGCCCTTTTTGTCATTTGTTTTAGTCTTTTGTGTCTGTAATTCCCTTTGTAATGCATTATTTTAGCTTATTTTTTCTGTATTTTCCTTTGTTATTGGTGGGTTTAAATTGGTTTTTCCACCTTTTTTTGCGTTTTTTACTATGCTTTTCTGATTGTTTGCTGATGCGATGTGAGTATTTTTAGATTTTTCAAACTTTCGCAAAATACGATCTAGTTTTTTTCTAGCTTTTTTCTGGTTTTTTTCTGATTTTTTTCTAACTTTTTTCTAACTTTTTTCTGCTTTTACTAAATCGTTTTGTAACGTTCTTAAAGTCCGTTATATACCTTTTATGTCATGTTATATATCATATATATTGTTATTGTACATTAATTTATGGTATTTTTGTGTTTCTTCCTTTTTTTCTGCTGAGCTTAAATCTTGGTTTTTTATATGATGTTCATTAAAAGCGGCAACAGTTCTTTTGGGGGCTAGAGATCAGATCAAGGCCATGGGGTTTTTTACTTTTATTAAGATGAGGTGCGTACCGTTTTACGGGTGAAAATATTTTTCCCAAATCAAATGTAAACGGGGTAGATGAGTGTTTCAAAACGAACCTCCGAATCGTGCAAAAATATATTTTCATGTTTTCAGGTCTTCCTGTGGCCCACATACGTCCATCGGATCCGTCAACGGCCATCTTGCTGCTAAATTTTTTATTGTAGAATTTTTATGTTGCAGTGCTTATTCTTTATCAACAATGCTGTGCTTCTTGTGTCCAATTTCTTGTATTACTTCAACTAGCTCAATGAAAGCCGAAGGTCGAAGGTGCTCGGTTTTTCACGCTACACTGAAAAATTATGTAATCTGTGTAAACCTTACTATCTAACATTTAGGAGAGGGGGCGACGGTATATACAGCCGCCCCCCGCCCCCCCAATTTTCTCCAAGTCAGGGTTTTTTAGGGTCCACGAGTGGGTCCAGACTCAAGTTCTCTTAACTGGACCCAGCAAAAATTAACCTGACCCAACACCCAAGGGCGTAGATAGGGAGGGGGGTCGCGACCCCCCCTTTTGGTTGAATTTAAAGAAATTGTCAACAAGGGTCCCCCCTTTGGTTTTTATCGCCCCGCCGAACAAAATTTTTGATACGTCTCCAATTGACCAAATTTTGCCTAAAAATCCAAGGCTGGATTTCACAAAGGTGGTTTTACTAAACCATGGTTTTACGTACGTTTTTATATGATTTGCACATAATTTCATTACGAAATATCTCCTGATTCGTTACGAATTTCTTAGATTTTCTTAAACCATGGTTTTAGCTCAGCTGAAATTTCAGCAAAACAGAGACCTGCTGCGTAGCAGGTTTCAAATTTCAACTGCGCTAAAACCATGGTTAAGGAAAATCCACGAAATTCGTAACGAATCAGGAGATATTTCGTAATGAAATTATGTGCAAATCATATAAAAACGTACGTAAAACCATGTTTTAGTAAAACCACCTTTGTGAAATCCACCCCAAAAGTTCTCGAATTTTTTTATGAGGGCAACCGTATCCAGACCCCTGCATCTCTATGGCTGACTAGTCCTTGTTATTATCTTTCATCAAAGCCTATGCATGTCTACAAAAGTACATTATGCTGAATTTTCTTGTATATTGCACTGTATGATGTGACGTTCTCATGTTTAGTTTTTAATTTTCCTGTCGGAAAAAATTTCTGATACGTCCTTAGTTGACCAAATTCGGCGTAAACAGTTAAAAAATCTCCATTTTTTTCTGGGGGCTGCCGCCCCCAGACCCCTGCAACCTGTGGCTCACTGATCTTGCGTTTGCACTGCGAACTGTTATTCTGTTCAAAGCTGTTTCTCATATTTTCAAAACAGTAACGACGCAACAAAAAAGTTTGCGAGACGCAACGTTTGTTCAGATGCTGCGTTTTGTGTGCGACACCCTGCGTCTTACGTTCTGCGTCAAAATCGCGGCGGCAAAATCGCAGCGTGTGAATCGGCCTTTAGAAGTTTGTAGGATGTAAGCTTTAGCTGGAAATCAAACTTTGTCCAAAAATTACATGAAAAAAACTTTACATGAAATTTTTTGCGCAAAATTGGATTTAGTCGAAAATATTGCATCAAATGAAAACCTGCTGTTACCATTGAAAGAGCAACTTGTAAGCTACTAAATGCTGAAAAAATTTTGTAAATCGGTTCAGGCTTTGAAAAGTTACAGAACTTTTTCTGAAGCCACCAGGACCAGGCTGATTGAAGCGTTACAGCACAAGTACGGTTCCGTAGAAATTTCGGGCTATAGCCTATAGCTGCCAGTGGCGTACCTAGAAAAAAATTTCGGGGGGGGAATGACTTTTCGATTTTTTTCAATGGGTTAAAATGCACTTTTTAGCGATTTTAGCAGTCCTAAAACGCAAGATTACTAAACCACAAGGTTGCAGGGGTCTGGGGGCGGTAGCCCCCAGAAAAAAATTGTGAAAATTTTCAATTTTTAGGCCAAATTTAGTCAATTGGATACGTATCAGAAAAATTTTCCGGCCGAACCAGTAAAACCAAAGGACACAAGGTCGCAAGGGTCTGGGGCAGGCGGCAGCCCCCAGAAAAAATTGGCGATTTTTCCAATTTTTAGACCGAATTTGGTCAACTGGAGACGTATCAGCATTTTTTTCGACAAAATTTAAACAAAAGATGGGAGCGTCGTATCAGACAGTGCAGTCCACAAGTAAATGCAGCACAATATATATACTAGTGAAGACATGCACATGCAGCATAATGTACTTGTGTATACATGCAAAGGCTTTGATGAAAGACAATAACAAGGAATAGTAAGCCACAGAGTTCCAGGGGTCTGGGGGCCGCAGCCCCCAGGAAAAAAATTGAGAAAATTTTTGATTTTTAGGCCAAATTTAGTCAATTGGAGACGTATATATCAGAAAAATTTTCCGGCCGGACCATGAAAACCAAAGGGGGGATCCTTGTGTAAAAAATCACAGGGGAAAAATTTCGGGGGGGGGGAATTCCCCCCATTCCCCCCCCCCCCTGGGTACGCCCTTGATAGCTGCAAATTTTATTAAAATATAAAGCTAGTTAGTGTTTTTTAGTGTAGTAAAGTTATTTCTGATGCTTCTTAGCAGGTTTTTTCTTTAGTTTAGGCCTCAGGCTTAGGCTTAGGCTTAGTGCTTAGGCTTAGGCTTAGTGCTTAGGCTTAGGCTTAGTGCTTAGGCTTAGGCTTAGTGCTTAGGCTGAGGCTTAGTAGGTGGGTCAGCAAAGGTTAGTCTTAGTTGCTTGCATCAAGGACCCTTGCTACTGTGGAATCATAAATAAAGCTGCACTTTTAAACCTAACTTTGACTGTCAGTGCCAGCTTCGTGCTGAGCATCAGTGACGTTTTCAGATTGTATTTATGACATTCTATTTCATTAGAAATCGCTACTTATGACCAAAGATGCATATTTTTCTAGAAAACTGTAATAAATTTAATGTCTACGCAAAAAGAAACTAAAACTTTTGATATGTAAGCTCAATTTAACTATGCATATTTTGCCTCTTTTTTTAGTTGGCAAAATTAAGATTTTTAGTATGAGTGAGCTATGTTGCTAGTTTTAGTATGAGTATGTTGCAAACAAAGCTGTATTAAGTATATTATTATGTGTTAATTTATGACGATCAAATTTCAGGCTCGTATTACGACTGTATTGGTCATAATTTTCGATGATTAGCCCCAGTATGTTGAAAAACGATGATTTTCGACGAAAATTGAAATTTTTCGAAAATGTATAAATCAACGTTTTTTCGCTTGGAAAGTGCAAAAAATGAACTCAGCGCATGCGAAAACCTATAACAACGTGTTTTTACGGTGAAAAAATATCACTTAGAATTTCCCCCCCCGCCTCAGTTGCCCCCCCTCCCTCCCCCGGGACCGAATTTGGGGGGGTCTTCCCCCCCCATCCCCCCCTGCAACTATATGTATGGTTCCAGTTGAGTTTCATAACAGTTGAAGCAGTTTGGTCTGCGTTCCTTGGATGCAAGGTTTTTTTGTGCAAAACCCTGTGCAAATGCACACTTTTTTAAAATTTTGCACACAAAAATTAAAATTTTGCACAATTATGCACAGTGCTCGATGGGCCTGTGATAAGCTCAGAATGCAGTTTTAAATGCAAAACCGAAAAAATTTCCGCTTCCGCCCCCAAACCCCTGCATTCAACTAGCATCCCTGGCTTTCACGATGTATTTGCCGTTTGGTCTTCATTTTAGTCTTGGCTGTTGTGTTTCAGTTGGTTAATGCAAAACTTCAAATTATATATTTTAATTTATATACCCGTTTCAGAGAGACGGCAATATGTCCATACAGCAACAGTATGTGAAACTTACGTACAGCCTCGGCGCACAACTCCTTTTTATATATATATATATATATATATATATATATATATATATATATATATATATATATATATATATATATATATATATATATATATATATATATATATATATATATATATATATATATATATATATATATATATATATATATATCCCGACTTTTTTTGCCGACAAGGTTTATATACACAAAGGCCCACCTTGGGTCTGTCTCTTCTCGCGGAGTTGAGGGAATTGCTCCCCCAACCTGAAAAAATTCCTGGATCAAATTCCTGGAATTTATGTATCTATACGTATAGAAGGGCGTATATATATATATATACCTACGTGGTGGGAAGGGGGAATGGGAGAATTTCCCCCACCTAAAAAGGTCCCCCTCTTTGGTTTTTATTGCGTGGTCGCAAAAAGTTTTGAATATATACGTCTTCAATTGATCAAATTTGGCCCAAAAATCCAAAATTTCTCCAATTTGTTCTGGGGACCGCCGCCCCCTGACTCCTGCAACTTTGTGGCTTACTGATCCTTGCTGATATTTTTCATCAAATCATCAAATCCTCTATGTCCACATGAATTCTTTATGTATGTTGCATTTATTAATTGTCTAATAAACTGTCTGATGTGACGTTCCGACCATTGGTTACGATTTTTCAGTCAAAAACAATTTCTGATACGTCTTCACTTCACCAAAATCGGCCTAAAATTTGCAAAAATGTATATATAGGCGAAAATGTATATATAGGCAAAAATGTATATCTATATATATATATATATATATATATATATATATATATATATATATATATATATATATATATATATATATATATATATATATATATATATATATATATATATATATATATATATATATATATATATCAGGCGGGGATCCAGGGGGGGGGGCCGGGGGGGGGGGGGGCGCGGGGCGCCCCCCCCAAAATTTTTTCCTACTGAAATTTTACACAGAGGGTCCCCCCTTTGGTTTTTATTGCCAGACCAAAAAAATTTCCGATACGTCTCCAATTGACCAAATTTGCCCTAAAAATAAAAAATTTCTCCAATTTTTTTACTGGGGGCTGCCGCCTCCAGAGCCCCGCAATTTTCTGGCTTAATGAATGGTCCTTCCTACAGTCTTGTGTCAAAGTCTATGCATGTGTACATGGGTACATTATGCTGCATTTACTGGTCAAATATTATATACACCATTTTTTTCCTGGGGGCTGCCGCCCTGCACCTATTTGTTTTTTACGACAAGTGTTGCTTGAAACGTATTTTTCAATGCAATTTTTACTCTCAAAATTTTGAAAAAGTCCCAGCTTCTGGGGGCCGCCGCCCCCAGACCCCCGCGTTTTCTATGCAAATTTTATGTCAAAGCTTTATAAAAACTCTGGCTTCTGAGTTCTGGGGGCTATCCTGTGGCTTCTCGCAACTGTGTGTTTTGATAAAAGTAGCAGATTTTAGAGGATATCCCGGGGTCAAAAACAGGAAAGGTGTCTAGCTTCTGGGGGCTGCCGCCCCTAAACCCCCGCAACTGTGTGATTTGATAAAAGTAGCAGATTTTAGAGGATATCCCGGGGCCAGAAACAGTAAAGGTGTCTAGCTTTGGGCTGCCCACCAGACCCCCGCAACTGTGTGATTTGATAAAAGTAGCAGATTTTAGAGGATATCCCGGGGTCAAAAACAGTAAAGGTGTCTAGCTTCTGGGGGCTGCCGTCCCCAGACCGCTGCAACTGTGTGATTTGATAAAAGTAGCAGATTTTATAAAATATTCCGGGGTAAAAAACAGTAAAGCGTCTAGCTAGCTTCTGGGGGCTGCCGCCCCCAGACCCCCGCATCAGTTAATTTGTATTGTTTTTTAAATTGTTGTCGTGGGGGGGGGCGCCCCCCCCCCCCCCGAAAAAAATTCCTGGATCCGCCACTGATATATATACATATATGCATATATATATATATATATATATATATATATATATATATATATATATATATATATATATATATATATATATATATATATATATATATATATATATATATAATTTTCTTCATGGTGCATTATGCTGCATTTACTTGTCGAATACACAGAAAAATTTTCTGATACGTCTCCAGTTGACCAAATTCTGCCTAAAAATTGAAAAAATCTGAATTTTTTAGGGGCTCCCGCCCCCAGACCCCTGGAGCGTCGTGGGTGTCTGGTCTTGTATTTCTAATCATACATGTAACGGGGTCAAAATTTTGGAGGGGCCATACCCTAAATTTTGCAAAATTTTTCAAAAATTTCGCCAAAAAGTGCCATTTTTTCAAAATTTTGCCCAAATTTTGGGGACCCTCCCCCCCGTGTCTTCGATTTTTGGGAAGTCCCCCCCCCATCCCCCCCCCCTCATACATGTATGTTTCTAATGCGAGTTAAACTTGTTAAAAAAGACGTGTTAAACTTGCTAAGATGTGCATTTTCACCCATTACAAAAATCAAAAAAGTCATTCCTCCTGAAACTTTTTTGTGGGTATGCCCGATTCCCCCCACCTGAGAATTTTTTGGTTACGCACGCCACTGTATAGTGGTGCGGGAAAAAAAACCGTACGCGTTTTGCGGGGAAAAAAACCCTAGTGCTTCCTGGCCGAACCTTACGACATAGGACCTTTTTGAGTATGTAGGTGGAAAGCGCATCCCAAACTTACTTACCAAACCAATTTCTGTGCAGTTTTGAGGCCTGTAGCATTATAAAATTTCAAAATTTTGCATGTTGAAAAATTCCAAAGTGACAAAATTTTCCAAATTTTTGACTTGTCATAATTTTTCACAAAACCACTTTTGGCCAACGTTGTTTGCACTTTTCAAGAGAGTCACCTTTCCTCTATACTTCTGAAGCTCAAAAACGGTGATAAACGTTGTGGTTTACCTGTGACAGTTCAAAGTTT